>BROE01000026.1:3267034-3272539 GCA_036571765.1 Plecoglossus altivelis
GGGGCATATTTATAATGATTTTTAAACAGGAAAAAAAGGAATCGCTGCCCACCGATGGTGGTTGTTGACGGCTTGGCATCACTGTCTCCCACCTCCGCTGCCTCCGCTTTCATCTCACTGCCGACGGAGGAGACAGTTTCGTCTGCTTGTTGCTCTCCAAGTGTGCGTGGATCTTCACCACCACCTATTGGAATATGGAGAGCTCTCTGTTCACTTTTACACAGCGTGGGAGATCAAAGTACAAATAACCTGCAATCGTGACCTGACTTGACACGGATTCACGGGAGGAATTTTGTTCAACTCGACTCAGACAAACTCCACATTTTTGCAAATGGAACGCATGTTTAACGGTTATTAGGTAAACCACGCATTTGAAGAGGTTTATTTACCATTCGTCAGTACACAAGCAAAGATGTACATGTTCACTTATAACAGAAAGCATTGTAGCCTAATAGATGCTGCTCTTCCTGGTCTGTGCAAGGCCTTTATACCGGGAGCGCTGATGATGGTACGGTCAAATTTTGCACCGCTACCCTACGGCCCTGTCGTGGAGCTCCGCGTTCAGACCGTGTCTATTAAATTCTACAATAAGCGCGTTTCATTTGTATGTTTTACTGAATTCCATGCAATGAAACAAGCATAGCATCGCATAATATTTTAGCGACAACGTTTTTGACATAAGCCTATTTCCTGTTTTTGAGGTTATTTACAACTAGGTCCCATGGCGGAGCTCCGTGCTGAGGCCCTGATGTAATTATGCAGTTAAAAAGTCGTATTCTCGGCAAATCTACCTCAGATAATGGATTCTGTGCACGGTACCTATTTTGTTCAAATTAACAGTTTCATTATTTTTTGTATAAAATAAACAATTCACGTTTCCTTACCCTTTATATCGACGTCCCCCTGGTGTAGTTTTTCTGCGTTGCCTTCCATAAGCTCTGCCATTTTACTATACCGAAGAATTCGTAGTCGCCAGCTTTCTACGCCACACAGCTACGTAAAATACGCATATTTAGAGTTTAAGTCCTGTTATTTTGTCGGCGACTATTGTTTTGTTGATAATAACAGCATTTTGAAAAAAAATAGAAAAAAATACTAGTTGCAGATATACATTTCAAAAGTAAAATGTACTTTTGACAAGAATTATGCGCGGGAGTTTAAGTAGAACTGAACGTAACCAAGAGAGAAACTACAAGTCCCATGAATCCTCACACCCAACAAAATCTGTTCCACGTGACTAGCCCGGATGTTTTGTTTACTAGCAGCTGTCAAAATTTCTCCTCTCGTGCACTCAGGTAATGGTGTTTTTACAGTTTAAACTTGATATAACATTTAGCTAACTTACAATAATTATATGTTATTGTGACTTGGCTACTGCAGTAACGCGTGGTTATCTAGCTAACTCTACAAAATACAATATGTGAGGGAAATACTTAGCATCCTTCACCGGTTTCCATGTTATCCATTTAAAGCAGCCACTTCTTCGGAAAAGATACAACTTTTGAAAAAAGATGTAGCTAAAGTAGCTAAAGTTGTCGTTAACAGTCTCTCTGCAATACAAATCACTTTACTTTACTCTGAGAGGGATACGCTATCGCCTCCATCTCAAGACGTCAATAATTCTTCCCAACACCTTCAACTGTTTCCATTTTCGTGTCTGTATAGTCATTTCTTGGAGGTTTTTCATAGTCGTGGTGTTGCCATCTTTCGTCCAAACAGGGACGTGTATTAATTATGCATAAAAAGAAGTCCAAAAAGAAATCTAAAAAGAGCAAGAAAGAATCGAAGCGGTTATCATCTACCTCCAGTGAAAACGACGAAAGGGTAAGAAGCCCCAATAAGGCCTAAATTGAACATTTTAAGTGTGCAAATTGTAATGTTTCTAATGGTGTTCTTATTTATCAATGGCAGACTTCGCGACGTGAGGATAGCCGCAAGAAACGTAGGACTTCGGAAAAATATCACTTGGGCCGTGATAATGACAGGTTGGTCGATGTGATTTCTCTTTGTATTAGTTTTTTAGGAGAAAACTAGTTTCTAATCGTATATTGTGAATGTCAGAGAGTCTTCCAACGTGTCTGTACCTCAATCCAGTCTACGCTGTCACCCAGTAGATCTGTAGGATTTTGGACCGTAGGCATGTTAGCTCTGACGATGTATGGCATGTTGACTCATAAACCAACACTTTAAAAACAGTAAAAAAAAAAAAAGATGATATTTTTAAAAAGTATTTCTATGATAACTGCTCTCTTTATGAATTTGCTTTTCAGCCCCACAGAGAACAGGGGAAGGGAAAGTTCCACCTCTGGGAAGCTGGTCTCGGAATCAAGCCCCCAGCAGGACAGACCTCGCAAAGCGGCCGTCTACAGACTGGCGAAACCAGACAGCCGGAGGGAAGAGAAGGATTCAGAGGAAACCTCCTCCGGTCGTCCTGCCCGCCTTCCGACAGAGCGCCCTCCGCCAGACGCTGGTGGAACTGCAGCTGTTCTCCACGAGGGTGCTAACATCTCAGCTTCCAAACCGCTTGGGACACACAGTGTCCTGACGTCCCGACGCGAGCGAAGCTCCTCGTCTAAAAGCAGCTCCGGCAAATCAGCTTACAAGAGCTCCTCGGATGGGCCCTCCTCCAGACACGGCCCGTCGACGCAGGCGTCCTCCAGGCAGGCCCCGGGCCCCAGGCCCCTGCCTCCCGACCTGGAGGAGCAGAGGAGGTCGTTGGTGAAGAAGAGGTCGAGACCTGAGGAGAAGCCGAGCTCGGCGGACAGCAAGCGCGCTAAAGGCACGGCCTCCCCGGAGCGCCCGCCTCCCGGCGTGGCCGTGGAGCCGGGGGAGAAGAGGAGCAGGAGGAGAACGTCTCCAGAGGATGAGGAGGAAGCCAGGAGGACAGGAAGGGACCAAGAGGGAAGGCAGAGAGCCGTCTCCCCGCTCCAGACCACTCGGGAGTCCTCCACTACAACCGCGGACGAGTCGTCTGGGGCAACCACACAGGTCTCTAAGCACATCGCCGAACTGTCGGACGCAGCCAAGCCTCCTGTGACGCACGCCAACACCTCCAATATCAAACCAAAGCTGCCTTTAACGTTTACAATACCCAAGAAGACCAAACCTATCACCGCCCGCAGCGGGATTTGGGACGACGACGACAAAGATGGTCCTGAGAAGAAGCAGAACGTGGAGGCGCTTTCGCCGACTCAGTCCCAGTTTGGGTCCAAGCTTATGGTTCCTCGTAAGATTCGAATCGGACCTATGGACCGAAGTTACTCGGTGACCAAGACCAAGCAGGCGGGCGGGACGGCTCCGGACGCGTCCGTCCCCACGCCTGCGTCTCCTCCGCTCCACAAACACGAAGAGACGCCGTCGCCACTCATCAGTTCGTCCCCGGCCGACGCCGGCTCCTCCGAACCGCCCGCCGAAACGTACGACAACGATCACGAGGTAAACTAACAGCGGTGTAGCCGCGGTTATTCTCCCCAAGGTTGACCTTGTCCTTACCGTCTCTCTGCTCCGTCGTAGATGCAGCTGGTGGAGGAACTCCACATTGCCCGCTCCGAGAGTAGGTTGGACGTGGAGGAGATCTATGGGGAGCTCACCTGCATGGACATCAACCCACCAGAGGAGGGCGCCAGCAACACACTGAGTGAGCAGGACGCTGTTTTGGGAGAGTTGGAGCAAATTTAAGATGTTTTTTATGCTGGGATTCATATTGTAAAGCGTGTCGTTTGTCGATAGCGATTTATTATTATGTGCTCATCGGTAAAGTGGTGAGACTGAGTAGACAGGAGAAGTAGATCCTTTCAGTCTGCGTCGTCTCCAGGTTGCGATGCTCGTGTATCAACGAGCCTGGTGGATTCTGTTCCTCTGCAGGTAAGGAGCTCGTTCAGCACGAACTGATAGTCGTCCTTGACACCAATGTCCTCCTCAGCCACTTGGACTTTGTGAAGAAGATGGTTTCCCACGGCCTTGGAGGTGAGAGAGGCGGGCTGTGGAGAGGACGGGTTGGGATCTAGAGGGTGCGGGTTGAAACGAATGTTTTCATATGAATCAACTTCCTGTTTACACACACACTCTTACACACGTACACACACGCGCGCTCTCGCATACTCACACACGCATGCACACATCCACACACTCTTACACCCTCACCTACACATACCCGCACACACCCTTACACCCTCACCCACACACACCCTCACCCACACACACCCTTACACCCTCACCCACACACACCCTCACCTACACACACCCTCACACACCCTTACACCCTCACCCACACACACTCACCCACACACACCCACACACACACTTACACCCTCACCCCCTCACACCCTTACACCCTCACCCTCACACACCCTTACACCCTCACCCACACACACCCTTACACCCTCACCCACGCGCACCCTCACCCACCCACACGCACCCACACCCACCCACACACACCCTTACACCCTCACCCTCACCCACCCTCTCCTACATGCTCCCTTACAGGGCTGGGCTTCCCTACAGTGCTGATTCCCTGGGTGGTTCTCCAGGAGCTGGACTCTCTAAAGAATGGGAAGAGGCTCTCCAGCTCTGTGGTCCATCTGGCCACGCCTGCGGTCCACTACATCTACACCTGCCTGAAGAGCCAAGAGCCTCGGCTCTGGGGCCAGTCCATGCAGCAGGCCTCCCAGAGCAGCAGTAAGTCCCTCAAACAGGCCCTCAGACAGGCCCTCGGTCCCTCAAACAGGCGCTCAGACAGGCCCTCAATCTGTCAGACAGGCCCTCTGTCTGACAGACAGGCCCTCAGTCCCTCAGACAGGGCCTCAGTCAGGCCCTCAGACACCCTGGGAAGTCAGCTTGAACAGTTTCAGTTCTTGTACAGAGCTTCCTACGAAGTCTCACTTTTAGGAGTTATTATTCATATCAAGTATCACCACCAGGTGGCAGTAGTTAACCTTTAAATGGATTTTTAAATCACCTTTTTCAAGGACAATAATATAATGGAGTTTTAATGCTCTTGTTCTATACATCTGTTGACTTGACAGTTCGAAGTGAGAAGACCACATTGTAATCTCAAAGTAGAAATATCTCTCATGGATGTATTCTGCTCAGAGACCGCCAGTCCTGCATGTTCTAGATGTTTCCCTGCTCCAACACAGCTGACCCTAATACATGAGGTGTTATCTAGCTCTGTAGAACAATGTAACGAGCATGTATTAGAGTCAGCTGTGTTGGAGCAGAGAAACATCTAGAACATGCAGGACAGTAGGTCCCTGAGGACCATGGTTGAGAACCACTGTGCTATAGTGTACACCTGCATGTCTTTGTGTATTTATGCACCTATATTGTGTCCTCTTGTCTGCAAATGTGTTGATGAGAGTTTTCACTCTCTCTCTATTTCATTCTCTCTCTCATGCCTCTGTCTCTCTCTCTTCTCTCCTCTCTCTCTTCTCTCTGTCTTTCCTTTTCTCTGTTTTCCCTCTTCTCTTGCTCTTCTCTCTGCTTGCTCTCTCCTTCTCTCGTCTC
>BROE01000026.1:3273212-3311681 GCA_036571765.1 Plecoglossus altivelis
CTCTCTCTGTATCTATCTCCTCCCTCTCTCTCTCTGTATCTATCTCCCCCCTCTCTCTGTCTCTATCTCCCCCCTCTCTCTGTGTCTCTATCTCCCCCCTCTCTCTGTGTCTCAATCTCCCCCCTCTCTCTCTGTCTTTATCTCCCCCCTCTCTCTCTGTCTCTGTCTCTCTCAGTCAACCTCAATACTGAGAATAACGATGACCGAGTTCTGCAGTGCTGCCTGCAGTACCAGAGTCTGTACCCAGATGGCGCTCTTGTCCTCTGCACGTGAGTCAGCCCTTCTCCTCCGCCCACTCCTGTCTCACCTTCACTGCTGTACCGCAGTGTGTGTGAGGCCACTGCAGACACACACACGGTGTGGCTGTCAGTGGGTTCCGCAGGCTTCTGAAAGTGTGTGTTGTTTTTGAGAGAGTGAGAGCGTGGGAGGGACGGAGAAAGACTGTTCCAATTGTTCCCATCTAACCCTGTCTGTCTCTCTCCATGTCACCCTGTCTGTCTCTCTCTCCATCTAACCCTGTCTGTCTCTCTCCACCTAACCCTGTCTGTCTCTCTCTCCATCTAACCCTGTCTGTCTCTCTCTCCACCTAACCCTGTCTGTCTCTCTCCATTTCACCCTGTGTGTCTCTCTCTCCATCTAACCCTGTGTCTCTCTCTCCATCTCACCATGTCTCTCTCTCCATCTCACCCTGTCTGTCTCTCTTTCCTTCTCCCCCTGTCTGTCTCTCTCTCCATCTCCCCCTGTTTGTTTCTCCATCTACCCCTGTGTGTCTCTCTCCATCTCCCCCTGTGTGTCTCTCCATCTACCCCTGTGTGTCTCTCTCCATCTCCCCCTGTGTGTCTCTCCATCTACCCCTGTGTGTCTCGCTCCATCTCACCCTGTCTGTCTCTCTCTCCATCTCCCCCTGTGTGTCTCTGCCCCCTCAGCAATGATAAGAACCTGTGCAGTAAGTCCCTGCTGAGTGGGGTGAGGGCTCTCAGCAAGGTGGACCTGCTGAAGGAGATGGAGAAGGCTACACCGCTCCTGCTCTCCCCCCTCCACCCCCAGACGCCCGTCCCTGCCCCCATGCACACCCACGCCCAGACCCTCTCTGTGAACCAGGCCAGCAGCCTGACCCAGACCCCCCGCACCCGCTTCCAGACCACCAGCCTGTCTCCAAGGCCAGCAGGGAAAGGTTAGTTCCCTCACAGAGCTGGACGCCAACAGGACGGTCGGGTTTGTTTCTTGTTCGCCACAGTAAACCTTTTTCTCCTGGGGTCAACTCGTGTGCCTCCATCAAGACGAGGGAAGAACTGCAGACGGTCACCAGAGAGGGAGAAACGAGGAGAAGGAGAAGAAGGAGGTGGAGGAGGGGAGGAGGAGGAGGTGTGCAGCCAAGGAGGCCAGGGAGCTCAGCGTGTGTGTGTCGGCGCTGGAGGACTGCCTCAAGGGGGCGCTCTCTCAGATCCTGGAGGTGGAGATGAAGGCAGCATACGAGGATTTATGGACAGAGGTACCCAGTCCAGAGCCCATCTGCATCACAATTACTGCACCCATCATCACCTTCAAGGCTGAATTACAATATGTCCATCCCTTCGACTTTCTTTTTCCTACGTGAGTGTTTCTTGCTTATAGGCGAGGGTGTTTCTTTTGCAGGTTGTGTACATCAAACCGCCCTGGACTCTTGCAGACCTGCTGCAGTGTTTCAGGAAACACTGGATCGCCGTCTTCGGAAACATTGTTCCCCGAAGTTTGCTCCAGTCGGTGGAAAACCTCTGTGACTTCCTCCGCTCGGGTAAACAAACGAAGCAGAACGCGTGACCCAACGCCAGCATGCAGGACACACCAGAAACACTCACACTGATACCCATTGACACGCGGACGTCAAATGCTATTCCGAACAAGCGGCTATTCGTTTACCGGCAATACGAAAAGCGTGTTTGTTTCCGTGGCCTGTGTTTATAGACACAAGTATATGTTATGCATGGTTAACAGAACAGATGTAGTCCTCCTCTTCTGGAACTCCCAGAGAGAGCTGACTGGTGGCAGCTGATGTAGAACTAGCCTACATTCAGAATAAGGTCATCTTCAGAAAGTCAGCCAGACAAGTGTGTCAAGAGATGTGCTGACTGAGTTTCTGCAAGGCTTTGCAAAGCCTTCTGTCTGCATTTCCGCGTGTGTGTGTGTGCATGTGTGTGTGCGTGTGTGTGCGTGGGGGGCTTATCTTGGTTTGGCTATTAATAAAGATGTTTCCCCCGCACTGTCTATCAGCAGCTTTGTAGCGTGACTTGACTTTTCAGTCTTATATACTGGCTGTGTGCCAAGTCACTCTTAGAGTTGAGGGAGAGAGGGAGAGACAGAGGGAAGGAGGGAGAGAGTGTCGGAGAGGGAAGGAGAGAAAGAGAGACGGAGGGAGGGTGACAGAGGAAGGGAGAGAGAGAGGGAGAGGGAAGGAGAGGGAGAGACGGAGGGAGGGAGGGTGACAGAGGGAGGGAGAGAGAGTGACAGAGGGAAGGAGGGAGAGAGAGGGAGAGGGAAGGAGAGAGAGAGAGACGGAGGGAGGGTGACAGAGGGAGGGAGAGAGAGTGACAGAGGGAAGGAGGGAGAGACAGAGGGAGGGTGACAGAGGGAGAGAGAGAGAGAAAGGCAGGGAGGCGGATGAAGTCCAGGAGTGGAAAAGTACTGTTCTCTCTCGCCAGTCTCCTCATGCTGGAGGTTTAGACGTGGGTGAGCGAGAAAGAGAGAGAATACTGTGTGTGGGTAGAGGTGTAGGACTACACAGCAGTGAAGGTGACATTATAAACAGGTTTCAGCCGGATGATCACACATACACACACACACATACACACACACACACACTCACCCCGCTGGTCTTTCCCCAAATGTTCCCTCTCTGTGCCTTTAAACTTGATCACAACCACTTCCTTGGCCAGACTGCAGAGGCAGAAATAGAAAGTTCCTCTGACCTGTTTGTGCTGCTGCAGATCGTCTCCACAGAAAACAAAAGCTTTGTAACGTGAAAGCGTTACTATCATGTCTACTTTGTGCATGCCTTTTCATGTGTGTGTGTATGTCAACATACATGAGTTCCTGTGTGTGTGTGTGTGTGTGTGTGTGTGTGTGTGTGTGTGTGTGTGTGTGTGACCCTGCCCTCCCTCCCCAGGTAAGACAGTGAAGCTCAGCTCTGCTACAGTAGCTGTGCGCGAGGCCAGAGAGCTGCTCCACTCCTTCAGCATCCGGCCTGTGTACTCCGGCTGCGTCTCCCCCGCTCTCTCCTCCCTGGACCTCCTCCAGCAGAGGCTGCACGCCCTGGTGAGAGGGGGCGCAGACTGATGACATCATCAGGAAGCCTCTGTCAATCTTGAGGGGGAATTTTGGTAGAGAGTAGCTGAGAATTGGAAAGAGATGCAAAAACGTAACCTAGACACTGGAACCAGGATGAAATGTTATATCAGGGGAAGCTGATGATGTTGTTTTTGATATTGTTTTTGATGTTATTTTGATGTTATTTTGATGTTGTTTTGGTGTTGTTCTGCGTAGCCAGAGAAAGCCCCGGAGGAGAGACCGACGTGTGATGGGGACTCCCTCATGGCGGAGGAGGAGGAGGGGGAGAAAGAGGGCGTGTCTCCTCACGAGGAAGTGTGGTCACTGTTTGAACTCATCTGGACCAACGTCTGTCAGATCAGGTAGCTAGCTGACCGCTACGTCCAGGGTCTGTCAACATGGACTCAGGTAGCTAGCTGACCGCTACGTCCAGGGTCTGTCATCATGCTCAGGTACTAAGTCCTGACCCTAACTCAGGTCTTCAACATGGAATCAGGAGCTGCTGACCGCCTACGTCCAGGTCTGTTAAGCATGACTCAGGTTAGCTACGACCGCTACGTCCAGGGTCTGCAAACATGACTCAGTAGCTGCTGACCCTACGCCAGGCGTCTGTCATCATGACTCAGCGAGCTAGCTGACCGCTACGTCCAGGTCTTCATCATGACTTCAGTAGCTAGCTTACCTCTACGGTCCAGGGTCTGTCAACATCGGACTCAGGTAGCTAGCTGACCGCTACGTCCAGGTCTGTCAACGGATCAGGAGCTAGCTGACCGCTACGCCATGGTTGTCATCATGGACTCAGTAGCTAGCTTGACCGTACGTCCAGGTCTGTCCATCTGACTCAGGTAGCTAGCTGACCCGCTACGTCCAGGTCTGTTATCATGGCACTCAGGTAGCTGCTAAACCGTACGTCCAGGTCTGTCACATGACCAGGAGCTAGCTGACCTCACTCCAGGTCTGTCAACATGGACTCAGGTACTAGCTGACCGCATACGTCCAGGTCTTTATCAGACTCAGGTAGCTAGCTGACCGCTTACTTCCAGGTCTGTATCATACTCAGGTAGCTAGCTGACGCCTACTCCAGGGTCTGTCATCATAGACTCTATAACCTAGACTTGACCGCACTCCAGGGTTCTGTTATCGGGACTCAGGTAGCTAGCTGACCGCTACGTCCAGCTCTGTTCAACCATGACTCAGTAGCTACTGACCGCTACGTACCCAGGTCTGTCAGGGTCCGGTTGTTGACTCATATAAAGAAGAATATCCAATCAAAACGCTGAAGACTGAATCACCTGTTGAATCAACAATTCGTGGGAATCCTATGTGATCATAGTCGCGCTGTAAAAGTGTTTCTCAAACCTGTCCTGTTCGTCTCTCTCTCCGTTGCAGCTCGTGGTCTCACCGCCGCTCCGCTCGACCCGGCCGCCATGCAACCAGTCAGCTTGTGGGGGGGTCCTCCGCCCCCCCCGCAGCCTCTCTGTTCTCCAAAGGGCTTCTGTCTACAGTCACCCAGCTACTGCAGGGGTTAGGCAGGTCCATACCCCCTCACCTTCACCCCCCCACCCCCCCCAACACACAAAACTCCCTTACACCCTCACTCACGTTCACCCTAACAACACCTCACAAACAGCCCCCTCCACCCACTCACACACCCTCTCACCCCTCCCTTCTTCCCTCCACAAACCTCCCCCCCTCCACCTGCACCTCCCCCTCCACCTCCCCCCTCTAACTACCCCTCCACCCTCCCCATTCACCTCCCCCTCCCCTTCCACTCACCTCCCCTCCACTCTCAACTCCCCCTCCACCTCCCCCTTCCCCTCCACTCCCCCCCACCTGAACGCTGTGGCTCGTGGATCAGCCGCGATGTTGCTTCTTTCGCTGCCGTGCTGCCAGTCGAAGGACGAGCGTGGCTTCGCCGGGCTTGTGGCTATGAGACGGAGAGAGGGATGAGGTTGTTAAGGGATGGCCATAAGTCACTGGCGATTTGAGCTCTGAGTCTTTCACAGCTTCGTGAAAAGATGGAGTCATCTTTTTGTGTTTGTGTTTCCCGAGGATGTTCTCTCTGAATGTCTTCCTATAAACGCCTGGCGTTCTAGAATAATAATAATAATACGTTTTATTTGCAGTGCTTAAAACTCAAGGCCTAAACTCAAAGCGCTTTTGTACAGTCCCTGAGCAGAGGAGGAAATGTGAATTTCGGATACAAGGCGTGCTAATTAGGCGCCTGATATTTGATAGAAACCTTTATAAAAGACATTTTTTAATCTCTCTCTCTCTTGTTCATTCTGAAGGTGGGAAAGAGGGTGTTGAAAGGGTGTGTTTCTTAATTTTACTGGGTGACACTCGCACACGTGCGTGTGCAAACACACACACACACACACACAATTCTAATAGGTGCCCTTTTCAGGGAACCAGCCAGTGAGTCTTGCAGGCTGACAGTTAAAAATGTGCATGAGGATGGAGAATGCTTTAGAAGCTGCGGTTACCAAGGAGACAGGCCGACTCTCATGTTCTGTGGGAGGAGCTATGACTCATCACAATCTTTCCCTGTCTTCCTCTTCCTCCTGTCTTGATCTTTTTAACCAGATATGCAGAATGCAGGGCCAGTTACTCCACCCCTCCCTCTCTCTATTAATGTGACCATCACTGGGTTTAATAGTGGGCCATTATGTCTCTCTCTCTCTGTGTCTCACTCTCTTTCTCTCCCTCTCTCTCTGTCTCTCTCCCACTCTCTTTCTATCTCTCATTCTCTCTCTCTCTCTGTCTCTCTCTCCCACTCTCTTTCTCTCCCTCTCTCTCTGTGTCTCTCTCCCCCACTCTCTCTCTCTCCCTCTCTCGCTCTGTCTCTCGTTGTCTCTCTGTCTCGCTCTCTCACTTCACATCCTTTCCTGTCACAGTCTGTAATCATGAATGCATCTCTCTGTTCGTGGCTTCAGTGAAAGGTGCGCCTGTGCGTGCAAGCGTATGTCACACACGCACTTCCACGCTGTCGTTCCCCAGCGACTGCAGACACGGCTGTGTCTGTGTGTGTGTGTCTGTGTGTGTCTGTGTGTGTGTGTGTATGTGTCTGAGTGTGTGTGTGTGTGTGTGTCTGTGTGTCTGTGTGTGTGTGTGTGTGTGTGTGTGTGTGTGTGTTTATGATGAATTCATGCAGATGTTCTTCCTTGCAGGGTCCTCTCCCCAGACGGCAGGCTGGAGGACAGTCAGGCTCTGCTCTCCTTCATCGTGTCCAGCCAGGTCTGTCACCTCGCTAGGCTGGGCTGGGCTGGGCTAAACTAGAGCTGGGCTTAGCTAGGGCTGGGCTTAGCTAGGACTGGTCTGGGCTGGACTTAGCTAGAGCTGTGCTTAGCTAGAGCTGTGCTTAGCTAGAGCTGGGCAGGGCTGTTCATGAAGCCCATTATATTTTAATGAGTCTTATCCTCAACAAGGAAAAGAAAATCAATTTCCAGACAGATGTAGTTTGAGATCCGAGCCCCCTGATGTTTAACGCCTCCTCCTCAGATGCTGTTGATAGATGGTGTTGGCTTGTGTTTCAGATCGCTGTGGTGGAGCCCAGGTGGAGCGCCAAACTGCTACAGGACTGCCTGTCTCAGCAGGAGTACAGGTGGGTTAGATACACAGGCACGCACACACACATACACACAGGCACACACGCACATACAGGCACACACACAGGCACACACACAGGCACACACAGGCACACACAGGCACACACACATACAACAGGCACACAAAGGCACACACACAGGCACACACAGGCACACACAGGCACACACACATACAACAGGCACACACACACAGGCACACGAACACACGCACAGGCACACACACACACACACACAGGCACACGCACACACACACATACACACACACCAACGGAGACACTAACGGACTCTGGGGGGTATGTGTATTTTGGTCAGCCATCCAGGTATCTTCTGTGTGGACGTGCCTGGGCAGGTCAGGTGGGGGGTGAGGTGTAGGTGGGGCTGTAGGTGGGGGTGTAGGTGGGGCTGAGGGTGGCATTGTCCCATCTCAACTGAGCTGTAGTGACCATGACAGCAAACCAAAACATTTGTGACAGTTTGTGTTCTTCATCGACCTGCTTGGTCTTCTTATTCGCTATGAAAGTAACCTGAACCCTGTCAACACAAACACAAACGCACCCGCCCATTGAGAGCAGCGCGGACGTCGTGCCGTTGTCAACTGAGAATCAGATAGCCACAACAGAATGGTTTGATCTTTCAGCTCTGCCTCTTGGTTCAACCCTCCCCTGCCAGACTCGGAGCTCTTTCTGAGAACGACTCGCTTCTTGCGCAACACTTCCTAACCAGCGGCAGCTTGCGTCTGGACCACATCGTTCCTTTTGTGAAATGAACTCTGGCGAAGACAAACGGCCAAAGGTTGTATTAGTCAGATGATTGCGTGATCGCAGAAGATTACACAGGTGTCGAGAGCGGGAAGGTCTGTCGCAATCCGGACGCCCTCTTTATCGCTCACTTTCGTCACATCCTGAACGGCTACGTCCTAAATGTGTGTGTGACTGTGTGTGTGTGTGACTGTGTGTGTGTGTGACTGTGTGTGTGTGTGTCACTGTGTGTGTGTGTGACTGTGTGTGTGTGTGTCACTGTGTGTGTGTGTGACTGTGTGTGTGTGTGTGACTGTGTGTGTGTGTGTGACTGTGTGTGTGTGTGACTGTGTGTGTGTGTCACTGTGTGTGTGTGTGTGTGTGTCACTGTGTGTGAGTGTGTGTGTGAGTGTGTGTGTATGTTACTGAGTGTTATTATGTAACATGTATGGTACATTCTCTTCTGACAGGTTGTACCTGAAATAATGATCCACAGCCGTGGTTTATGAAGGTTTAGACACACACTCACATTCACTCACACACACTCACACACACTCACACACACACTCACATTCACACACACTCACACACACACTCACACACACACACACTCACATTCACTCACACACACTCACACACACTCACATTCACTCACACACACTCACACACACTCACACACACTCACACACACTCACGTACACAACAGGAAGACACAATGACATAAGACACTTCATATTTAAGCCTTTTCGATTCCAACAAAGCATTTTGGGATTGTTGTGTATCTGCCAGTGGAAAAAGAGCTTGGATTCTTAGCATTATTAGAGAGGTGGTTTTGACATCATATCCCTTTATCCTCTCGGCTGCCTGTTTTACCGACTGGTTCTTACGGTTTCATAACAGGGAGAACAGAGGCTGGTAGGGGTTGTTGTGTGCAGACAGGGAAGAGCAGTGTTTGAAACGCACCAATAGACGCCAAGCAGATGACCTGGTAGAGTTTGATAGCATCAGCGTCGACAGCTGTTTAGCCCTGCTGAGATAATAGAGCTATAGCTCAGCGGCAGAGCATTTCCCTGCAGATTTAGAGGGCGTGAGTTCAAATCCCCATTTCTCTTCCGTCGCTTAGGATAAAAGTGTCTGCTGAATGAGTTATGTCATACTGGTGTTTTTAAAAACCCGTTGAATCCACAGCGAGAGACTGAAGTTTAACTGAACAGTCTACAGAGCGGTTTAGTAGGACACTAGTCTGCAGGGTCAAGTCAATGTTTGATTCTTTTCCTCCCTCAGACAGATCCCAGATGAAACGAGCTAGTGATTTCCTGTGGTAAATGTTTGCCTCTCCTGCGTGGCCGAGAGATACAGTAAAGGTGTTTCTCCCCGTTGAATATTCAGAGATCTGCGTCCACTGCGGCGTGACGCCAAACACTGTGTGTGTCAGGAGGGCTGTGTGTGTCTGGAGGGCTGTGTGTGTCTGGAGGGCTGGGTGTTTCTGGAGGGCTGTGTGTCTGGAGGGCTGTGTGTGTCTGGAGGGCTGTGTGTGTCAGGAGGGCTGTGTGTGTCTGGAGGGCTGGGTGTTTCTGGAGGGCTGTGTGTGTCAGGAGGGCTGTGTGTGTCAGGAGGGCTGTGTGTGTCAGGAGGGGTGTGTGTGTTTGTGTGTCTGGAGAGCTCTGTGCGTCTGGAGGGCTGTGTGTGTCAGGAGGGCTGTGTGTGTCTGGAGGGCTGTGTGTGTTTGTGTGTCTGGAGGGCTGTGTGTGTCTTTGTGTCTGCAGGGCTGTGTGTGTGTCTGTGTGTCTGGAGGGCTGTGTGTGTGTGTCTGTGTGTTTGGTATCCAGCAACCACGTCATGCTTTTATTTCTACACAGAAAGTCACCACACACACACACACACACACACACCTCTGCATTACTCAACTCAGGTCAGTCTCTGGGGAACAGAAATCGATCTAAAACCAGCTGGAACTTTCACCTCCTTTCTCATGCGCTCTTGTGGCCCTGAGTCTCAGTTCTGGGCCCCTGGGAAGTCTTTGATGTGGAGCCCTGGCCCCTGGCTCCCACCCACACACCAGAGCTCCAGGAAGGTCAGACGGGGCGCGGTTGCTAGCCCAGTATCCCTCACCTCTCTGGGGGCTCGCTCGGACGCCCCCCCCCCCCCCCCCCCTAGAGACAGCCAACCCTGCTGACACATCATCACACAGAGCTGTGTGTGTGTGTGTGTGTGTGTGTGTGTGTGCGCGCGCGTGTGTGTACACGGGGAAGGGCGGGCCTTAGGCGCTAGTGTCACTGTGTCTATCACATGTCGCCCTTACGTGACATGATTACATAAATACATTCTCCTGGACACACTGTCTTAGACTGGCGCCTTATAGAGGAAGGTTTTTTTTTAATAGATCAGACATCAGTGATGTCTGTCTGCAGTGGATGCAGACCCCCAAGCCTGGCATGGCCCAGACACACATGGGCCCTTATCAAGATGATATCAGAGCTGGCCCTCAGATTCATAAAGAGTGTATTTAGTGTTTATCTGAAGTCATCAGCTGAGGCCAGTAAAAGCTTGTTTATATTGATATAAAGCAGGGTATGGACTCGTCCTTAATGGTTTCATGGGAACTTAACGAGGCGTGTGCCAACATGTTATCATGACCTGCCCTCTAAACTACCCTCTCCCTATCACCAGGTAGATTTGGGACTGGTTCACCATACAAAGGGCATGCGTTTACTAATCAAATATTCTGTCGGAAGGAATTTACCCTCTAACTTGTTTGGTTCCGTCTTCATAGAATCAGGTATTTATCTACCGTAGGCCAGAGTAGTAGTTTGCTAAGACTGACTTGTGAATGACTTGTTGAAATTGTATCCAATAATAGGCAACATGACAGTATCACCAAGTACACAGAAACACAGTCCAATGTGTATATATGAACCGCAGCTTTATCCATTTGTATCGTCAGTTATTTACAGCTGAAACGCTGGCGGTGCCCCGGGGGGTGACGCTGACTGATTCATTTCCTGGGAACTTGCAAGTCATGTCAGAAATAGTCCTGGTGCTTCTCTGATGGTGCTCGTGGAGGGTTCCAGTCCAAGAAGCTGTCAGCACCATCATCAGAAAGCCTTCTACTGACATGGTTTACTGCTCCGCTAATCAAGAATTCCCTTTTTTTCTTTTTTTTTCTGTCCGTCTGTCTGTCCTTCTCTGCCTGTCTGTCTGTCTGTCTTTCTCTGTCTGTCTGTCTGTCTGTCTATCTGCCTGTCTGTCTGTCTGTCTATCTTTCTCTGCCTGTCTGTCTTTCTCTGTCTGTCTGTCTGCCTGTCTGTCTGTCGCTCTGTCTGCCTGTCTGTCTGTCTATCTGCCTGTCTGTCTGTCTATCTGCCTGTCTGTCTTTCTTTCTCTTTCTGTCTGTTTGTCTGTATGTCTTTCTCTGTCTGTCTGTCTGTCTGTCTGTCTGCTTGCCTGTCTGTCTGTTTTTCTCTGTCTTTCTTTCTTTGATTACGCAAATAACCAGAAAGGTTACAAGGAACTGTTTTTGACTTCACGTATCTTAAAATTCCTGGAATTAAACGTTTCATAGAGAGCTTGAAGCTGTTTGGGCAAGTTTCAGGTTTGTTTTTCTCGCCCCAGGAAAAAAACAAGGTTCATCAGTCGCCGTAGTAACTGAGGTTGATGAGAGAAAGAACTCTCTTTGTGGAGATGGTGTGGAGTTAGAAGCTCACCAGCCAATCACAACAGGTGTTTGTTGCACAGACGTTCTTACCTGTAACAGCATCTTAGCTGTGTCTGTGTCTGTCTGTCTAACACAGATTTACCCAACCTTTTTCGCGCCAGAGACCGGTTTCATGTCAGACAATAGTTTCACGGATCGGTCTTTAAGGTGTGGTGGATAAATATGACAAATAAATTATATGGCCGGCATAGAAACGGTGGTATATTGTAAATATAATAAAAGCGGGAATCTACTATGTACTCATATGCAACTTTATTTGCAGTGTCCTTGTAACATCGCGCCAACAACATCACCTTTTTCCCTTCGCAAAGAAACTTTCCAGAGACGTCTGTTTCTTACTGATTTGCTAGCCTGTGGGTTACATTTTAGCTTTTACATGACCGAGATGTAAAAAGTCAAAGTAAAAGATCATTCAGACACAGAAAATAAATAAAAACGGAAATAATGCAAGTTATTTATTCTTTCTTGTGCGGTCCGATATCAGATGATCCACGGACCGGTACCGGGGTTTGCAGACCGCTGAGCTATGAAGGATTGTTGACTTTCGTCCAACCGAATATTTGACCATGCATGCTTGTAGAGGGTGAAGGTGTGCGTGTGGAAACATCTCCCACGCCTTCGCTGTGCGGGAGACGGGGGAGATGAGGGGAGGAGGGGGGAGGAGGGGGGGTGTCGAGGCATGAAGCTGCATGCAGCACGACAGCCGTGGGCGTTGCTTAGGAACGGGGGCATGTTGGAACCTGTTGTTCCTGTGTGGTTACGTAAACACGAATCAGAGATGGGAGGGGTGGTGGGTAGGGGGTGAGTAGGGGGTGGGTAGGGGGTGAGTAGGGGTGAGTAGGGGGTGGGGGTGGGAGCGGTGGGAGCAACAACAGATTCCTCTCTTTCTTCCTCCATTACATAATGTTGTGAGGAGAAGCAGCAGGAGAGGCAACAAGAGGCCCATGTGTGTGTGTGTGTGTGTGTGTGTGAGTGTGTGTGTGAGTGTGTGTGTGTGTGTGTATAAGTGTATGAGTGTATGAGTGTGTGAGTGCGTGAGTGTGTGAGTGTGTGTGTGCGTGCGTGTTAGTGTCGCTACAGGAACTGCCTAGAACTGGAACATGAATTCCCTTAGTCCTGCTGCCAGTCAAATCACCCAGTGATGTCAGGGCTTGCAACTAACTTTAAAAAATGTTTAAAGCTTTTTAAAAAGTTCGAAAGGTTAGAATTCCCCCCCCCCCCCGAAATGTTATTTAAAAAATTCCCAAAAGTTGGAAGAATATTTCCCTAAAGAGGGCCGAATTACATCATAGTCTTCTAGTTGAGGCCTGAGCTCAAACAAGACTTGGGGGGCGGAGCCACAGTGGACAGCCGTCGGTTTCCAGGCAACAGTCCAGGCAGCGTCCTGGTTCTTGCCGCCTGTCTTTGCTGCTATGGTTAGTGTGTGTATCCCTGTGCTTGTCCTTCCCCCAGGGAGAAGCTCTTCATGGGGGGCTCCCAGATGGCCGAGCTGAGGGCGAGTCTGGAGCGCTGTGTAGAGGCTATGGCTCACAGGACCATCACCACCCCTTGGCTCTGATTGGACCAGAACCAGGAAGCATGGAAACACAACGACCGGAATCCTCAAGTTGCCAACGGAATCCGAACGTTCTCGTTGTACGGTTCCGAGGATGTTGTGTCCAAATCCAGTTTGAATGACTGTTTTTTCATCTTCACTTAACTGAAAAGGGTTCGCTATTCGTAAGGGATCGTATATCGATCGACAAGGGTGTCACCGTAAAGACTATCCTCAGGAAACGATGCTCTTTGTGACAGGAGTTCCGCGCCGCAAAGCAGCACGCATATTCATCAGCTGTGACATCATCAGCCAAACTCTTCACCCGACACTGGAAGTGAACCATGACATCACAGCATCATCTGTGACGTCACTCCTCGCAGTTCCGCGATGTGTGAGCAAGTCAAAGCCTGTGTTAGGCTGATTCAGCCTGTGCCAGACATCAACAAACTGCTGGTTTGTCTTTTAAATCCAAGTGACAGTTTTACTTTGAAGTGCTGTACACAAGTATGTTGTTGTCCCATCTGTAGGTTTGGCTCTTGCAGTGTTTAGCCTTGGTGTTCTTCATCTTAGACATGGACATATGTACATTCATTTTCTGATGAACGAGTTCTTAGGAATGTATTATGCAATGTAATAAAAATGTTTAAAAAAAACGTTTCAATGTGAAACCCTTGGTGTTGCTAGGTGCTGTCGTCTTGACATGCATCTTAAAGCAGTGGTTTCCAACCCTGGTCCACAGGGACCTGCTGTCCTGCATGTTGTAGATTAGGGGTGGCCGACCCTGGTCCTCGAGAGCCGCTGTCCTGAAGGTTTTAGATG
This sequence comes from Plecoglossus altivelis, assembly GCA_036571765.1. Lineage (NCBI taxonomy): Eukaryota > Metazoa > Chordata > Actinopteri > Osmeriformes > Plecoglossidae > Plecoglossus > Plecoglossus altivelis. Next base: position 3,286,932 of record BROE01000026.1, read on the forward strand.
TTTCCCTGCTCCAGCACACCTGATTCTTATAAATGGTCTTTATCGAAACATCAGAGCTTGATAACAACCCATTCATCAGAATTAGGTGTGCTGGAGCAGGGAAAAATCTAAAACCTTCAGGACAGCGGCTTTCCAGGACCAGGGTCGGCCACCCCTGATCTAGTAGGAGGAGCAGGAGAGTGGCTCCTTCATCCAGAGCTGCTGTTCATCCAGCCTGCAGGCTTGTGGCGTGGAAGAGGATTAGAGGGCAGGTGAGGGGCTGTCGTAGCCGACAGGTCGGGATTACGGGGGCTGGAATGGCTCTCTGCCACAGGTTCACACGTCAGGACGAGGAATCGGGAAGAGGAGAGGAGTGAGGGAAGAAAGGGGGAGGTCGGGTGGAAGGGGGGGTGAGGGAGGTCGGGGGGGGGTTAAAAGGGGGCGTGAGGGACAAGTGGAAGGGAGGGAGAGAGGGTCGAAGGCGGGGGTGAGAGGAGGGTGGAAGGAGGGATGAGGAGGGTGGAAGGGGGGAAGAAGGGAGATAGGGGAATTTGAGGGAGGGTGGAAGTGGGGGAGGGAAGGTGGAAGGGGGGATGAGGGAGGGTGTTAAGCAGGTCAAGGTTACGCGTGTCGTTGAACCGCCGTGACCTCAGAATCACACAGGAAGTGACCCGGCATTCCAGCTCTTCCCCCCGGCATTCCCCCACGCTGCGGCCTCATTCTGGCGCCTAAGATGACCTGACAGGTGCAGTGCCGTTTTAGTGAATGGGACACGACATGGGAGGAGGGTCGGATTAGAGAGACGTGTGTGAGAAGCCTGTGTCCAGGATCACAGAAGGAAGCTTACACTCAACAGCGCTGACCCAGAATGACTTACCCTCTACCCTCAACCCTCCCCCTCCCCCCCTCGACTGCAGGTGATCTTGGTTTAATCTCTCCCCATTTAGACGATTTATGTCACAGACAGAAACAACTTAGTGGAGTTAGTCCCTGGTGGAAACTATGAGGTATCTTATTGGAGTCTTTATCCTGGAAATCAGGGATGAGCATTATCTCCCACTAAGCCCATGTGAGACAGCGAGAGGCTAGTGGAACCTAGCCTGGCCTGGATCAGGGCTAACTGTCCTGGATCAGGGCTAACTGGCCTAGATCAGGGCTAACTGTCCTGGTTCTTATGTTGATCTGTCTGCAGAGGCTGTCTAACTCTGCCTTCTCTTCGGGGGCCAGAATGACCCGAAACTACGCTTAACGCACACCCACAGTGAGACACTTAGATTGTATGTGCTTGATTGAATGCATAGATAAATCTTTGGGATTCATGTGCAGCATGGCTGCATATTTCAGTGCCCAACAGGGTACAGGGTCAAAATGTAATTAACCTGCTTCATTTCATGGGTTGAAAGGTGGGACCTTTTGACCCTAAAGATGCAAAGTTGCTGTGTGAAATGAGCACAAGGGTTTAGACTTCCTCTCAAACACCAAGCCTAATGGTTCACTGGGAGAGAAAGACAGACAAAATGGGACATTTCAGGTTGAAATGGTTTATTAGTTAAGAAATGTGACCTTACAAATGTGATACAGATGTACTCCCTGGTGATTATGGGTCCCCTCCCCCCCTGAGAACTAAAACTAATTATTTTTGTGATTTTTTTTGTTTGAGTTTTTATTTTAATTTAGTTTTTTTAGTTTTTTACACCCAGCACAAGGAAGAACAAAAAAAAGAAGCTATTCATTAAAACAGCATCTACATTAAAGGAGTCCAAACTGCAGTAACAAAAGATTTGGTTAGCAGAAGCGCGGTTGTGCGTGTGAGAAAACGCAATACTAAAACTGGCACTGGCATGTCATGACCCCAGGGTCATTCGCACTCCAAACCTTTTATCTATTGGTAAATCTGCAGTGTATAAAAATATAAAAAAGGCCATCATTAAAGATTTGAAAAGCAATCCAGCTTTAGTTGAAATGACACCAAGCCATCTCTTGCCGAGTAAGGCTTCAAACCACAGATCGTTTAAATGTGAGAAATTAACGGAAAAAACTGTTCAAAAGAATATTCGGAATCACTTTCTAAATCAATTCAACCCCATGTTTTCCAGTATCTCTTAGATCCAGACCAGCAGTCCAAATCCTTTTAGGGTTTCCCAAGTCAGTAGCCTTTTATCCAATACCCTCCAGACCCCTCAAAAGAACTCACACTGAAAAAAGCCGTAAATGTGTATTAAATGTTGGCATTCTTAAGACAAAAATGAGGAAAACAAACAATATATACAGCACAAAAGAAATATCGTATGCAATATGCAAAGGCGTCAAGTTGCTTTCGGCAACCCTCCCTCCCTTCTCTTTCCCTCCCTCCCTTCTCTCTCCCTCCCTCCCTCCCTCCCTCCCAAAATAAGCCAGTCTTCACTGAAGACCCCTCAAGATCCCTAGATCAATACCCCAACGCCCTCCAACCCCTGCTCACGCACAGAACATCACAAAACACGATTACGTCACTAAGCCTGTTAGTTTGGGAAAGGTGCCCCAGTAACTTCCTCTCCCCCCTCGCCCTCCCCCCCCCCCCCCCTCCCCCTCTCAGACGGAGGGGCAGAGCGCCTCAGCCAAACTGCTCCACTCGTCCGCCTCGGGGTCGTACACCTCCACTGTGTTCAAGAAGTCGTTCCCGTCGAAGCCGCCCACGGCGCAGATGACGTCTCCCAGCACGGCCACGCCGGCGTTGCTACGCGCCGACATCATCCTTCCCAGCATCCTCCACTCGTTCCTGGCCGGGTCGTAGACCTCCACGCAGCGCAGCGCGCGAGACCCGTCAAACCCGCCCACCACAAACAGTTTTCCTGCCAGAGAGAAAAACAAAAAGGGACGAGACGGAATGAGAACGATGCTCACTTCCTGGCAGCACGCTTCCCCCTGAATGTAGAATAACCAGTGTCTCAACCTGAACTCTCATGTGTCTAGTCATGTAGCCTGAAGACTGAACCATACTATCACCCCCCCCATCCCCCCCCCCGGAGCCCCCTGTACCCAAGACGGGGCTGCTACCTGCGTAGACGGCCACACCGGCCCCCCTGCGCGCCACGTTCATGGGGGCGATGATGGTCCAGGTGTTGTTCTCAGGGTTGTAGCGCTCCACCGTGTTCAGGCAGTTCCACGACTCCGCCCCTCCGATCACGTACATGAAACCTTCCAGCTCGCACACAGCCGCCTGGTGCCTCCCTGGAGGACGAAACAAACACACACAGGGTCAGGTCACAAGCAAAAGACAGGTAATATTCATATCTGAAGCAGTGTGTGTGTGTGTGTGTGTGTGTGTGTGTGTGTGTGTGTGTGTGTGAGAGAGAGAGAGGGACAGACAGACAGCGAGAGGCATAGACAAAGACAGAGTGCAAGAGGCATAGATAGGCAGCGAGAGACATAGACAGACGGAGAGAGAGCGAGAGAGCGAGCGACATAGAGATAGAGCGAGAGACAGACACTTACTGATGTTGAGGGGGGCACAGTTGTTCCAGGTCTTGCTCACAGGGTCAAAGGCATCACAGTTCTTCAGACCCTTCTGCCCACAGGGGTCAGATCCTCCAACAACAAACAGCTTGTTGTTCAAGGCACAAACACCTGGGAAGAGAGGGAGGAGCCAATCACAGACCGTCCACAGCCAATCAAATCGGCAGTTTTCGTATTCACCCATCGGCCAATCAGTGGGGCAGGGCTGGCGTTTCCTTTACCTGCATTGCAACGATTGGTCCGGAGCTCTGGCACCTGAGTCCACTCGTCGGCGCGCGGATCGTATGTCTCCCCACAGCTCAGCTCGTCTGAGTGGCCGTTGGAGCCGCCCATCACGTACAGCTGACCCTATGAGAGGAGAGAAGGGGCGGGCCAAGTTATTATCCAGCCGAAAGGGCGACAGGCAGAAGACGAGAGACAAGGTGGTACGGGCGACCCACCATGAGCACGGCCATCTGGAAGCGGGCCCTGGGAGTCCTCATGGGGGCCATGAAGGTCCAGCGGTCCAGTTTGGGGTCGTAACACTCCACAGTCCGCAGACACTCCTCTCTGTTATACCCTCCTGGGGAGACGGGAGCACACGGAGGGAGGACGTCACTTACACACATACACACCACAGTGTACCTGGGAGTTTTATACTGGGGAAAACCACCAGGACTAGACTAGGAGATACTGCTAAGACTGTGGCCTGTGTGTTCTGGATTACAGCAAAGAAGAGTGTTATTACTTTTATTGATTTTATCTACAGCACCTCGAGCTGCAATTGTATGAAATGTGCTTATATAAATGAAGTCTTATCATTACTACATGGACCCCAGCCTGGAGCTGAGGAGGAGGAAGAGGAGAAGGAGGATGAGGAGAAGGGGGAGGAGCTCACCTGCGGCGACGAGCCGTCCGTGCAGGGCAGCAGTGCCCAGGCCAGAGCGGGCGTAGTGCATGGGCGAGAGCGGCCGCTCCTCCAGCTCCTCCGGCTGGCCCTCAAAGCTCAGGCTCTTCAGCAGGCAGGGCGTTGCCGAGGGCGACGTCTGGGGGCTGCTGCGACCGTGCAGGAAGATCACGCTCAGCACGCCATCCAGCACGGCCAGACACAGGTAGGTGCAGTCTGGGGAGGACAGGTGGAGGTGAGGCCTGTTCTGCCTCCAACTAGACTCGAGCTCTGGAGGTTATCCGTGTGTTTCTTTACTCGTAAACATCCGACGAGCGGATGAGAGAGTTCAAATGGATGACACACGGCTGTGTGTACCCACCCCCACACACACACACTTACTGTTGGTCTTCTCAGAGGCGATGTACTTCCACTCTCGGTGACGTGGTGTGCGGGGGGCGCCGGGGGACAAGCTGCCAGGGGAGCCACAGCTCTGCTGTCTGTGTGTCTCTGCTCTGCTCTCTCTGGGTGGGTTCTTCTGCAAGAGCACAGGACAGACACACGCTACTGCAAGAGCACAGGACAGACACACGCTACTGCAAGAGCACAGGACAGATACACACTACTGCAGAGACCGACTCCCCGCTGCCCTCCAACACACACACACACACACACACACACACCAACCCCCAACACATGCAAACATTAACTCCCAACACACACTCACACAAACCCCCAACACCACAGTCTAACCCTGCCCTCCTCTCCTAGTCTGAACCAGTCTACCCCTGCAGCAGCAGCCTAGCAGAGAGTGCAGCCTGCTTACCTGCACAAACTGCAGTTGGTCGTCTTCAGCAGGGAACACCTCAGTCTGCCCCTCCACCAGGCTCCCATCCAGCAGCTTGTGATCCGCAGAGTAGTACAGCGTTTGCACCTGCAACACACACAGCAACACAACAACCATGTGGCTGTCTCCATGGCAACAACAAAGCAGAGCCCCGGCAACAGGGTGAGTGGGGGGGGGGGCAGTCTTCTGATGTCCGTAGGCGAGGTTTTTTTTTTGAACACACACACACACACACACACACAAACTGAAATGAGGTGCAGTACACTGAAGAGTCAAGGTAAAAGCTGCCATGCTCTGCCCCCCCTCCCCCCCTCCCTAACCTCCATCCTGTCTGGAAAAGGAGCACTGAGGAGGAGGAGGGGGGGGAGGAGGGGGGGAGGGGGAGACAGCAGCAGCCGCAGCATCTGAAACGTCTTCAGGGAGAGGGGGAGGCGGAGGAGGGGAGAGCTCTTCCAGTTCGCCGTCTCATCGCCACCGCTGATCGGACGTCACCTTCGAAACCTCTGGAAGGGGGATTGGTGGCAGCAACACATGAGAGTTTCGCAAGGGAACGAGCGACTGTTGGAATGCGCTGATCAATAAACGAAACAAAGCCAAAGTTGTGAGAAGACGCATGCAGGGCTGTTGAGATGTGGAGGGTCCTGAAAAGAAATATCTCCACGGGTTTTCTTCACATCTCCACTTAAAAAGGACAACGGACTATTTGGGAGGTTGTTGTTGTTTTTTGTTTAAAGAAAAAAAAAGAAAAAGATTCCTCATTACATTGCGTGGCCATTAAACGATGGAGGATTTAAAATCCAGTGTGTTTTGCAAGGAGAATCGTGTTGGAAGGCCCCATCGGAACTTCTATGATACTCTGATGGAGATATATCGAGCATGTGGTCTAGGAATGACTTGGGATGAAAACAGCCATACTGTATAAATCACCAGATGTATAGATCACCAGGTACCAATATATGGGTATGGATTCAAGTATTTGTGCTATGTGTGTACTGTGATCAGAGGAGATGGGGTTTCTATGTGAATTTCAGCGCGTATATGTATATATTTATACATATTTATATATGTGCGTGTGTCACTGACAGATGGGCGCTCAGTTTCAATGTTGTTTTGGCGAGAGAGAGAGAGAGGGGGCCCGCTTCAATCCTTCCTCTCTCCCCCTCTTTTCTCTCTCTCTCTTTTCTCTCTCTCTTTCTTTCTCTCTTTACCCTGGAGGTTCAATCTTGGTTCTTCTTTTCGTCTCCTGCTGCTGCTAATAAACCTAAAGGAGAAATAAATCAACGAGGAGGAACAGTCGTTAGTACTGGAGCGCTGGTCCAACACACACTCACTCACACACACACACACACACACTCACGAGTAAGGCACTGGTAAAGCAGCAAAAAAGAGGAGGGGGGGGGGGGGGAGGGCAACGCCGACCTCTGAGTGACAAGAGGAAGGGCCAATACCACTGGGTGGGTGGAGCCATCATCAACCATGCACCCAATCATAGCAGGGAGGGGGGGAGGGAGTTAGATGGACGGACAGCGAAAACAGGAAACGGGTCATTTGTCCTGGTTTCTTTCTGCTCACCTCTAGCTCGCCGTACGGCCAGGTACGGTGTCTACTGTGTAACTTAACTCTTGGGGGGAAGAGAAACAAAACAAAGCAGTCCTACAACAGTGACTCGTCCCCCCCGGGGGGGGCTGGCGGCCTTGCCGAGCAAAACCGCTCCATCTCACAGGGAAGGAAAGAGGGAGGGGGGAGTGTGGAGGTTTGTGTGCAGGGGAGGAGGAAGAGGAGGAGGAGGAGAGGAACCAGCAGTACTGACCTCCTCCATCAGTCTGTCCAGATGGTCTCCGTTCTCCTGGAGGCTGCGCTGGACCCAGCTGAGCACTTTGGAGTACAGCTTGCCGTTGCTGGGTAAAGCCAGGTTCTCTTCGAGCATCACTTCTAACTGTAAACACACACGCAGGCGAACCCCCACGGGGAGAGGAGAGAGGAGTTAGAAAACAAGCGAACCAGGACGGGCTGACGTCAGGTCGACGACAGCTTGGTTACCGTTACGCAGGTTTGGTGCTGGAAGACAGATGGGACTGTGGAGCTTCTAGTCACAGCTGAAAAGACGTGTCTTGGATTTTTATTTTTTTTTAACATCCAAGTCAAAAACAGCAATCAGGCGCGATTTATCTACACAGGCAGATGAAACGCCCCTGCTGCATGGAGGAGAGCCTTAGGATGAAGCCAAGCTTCCCACGTCTAGAAGGTCATCTTTGACCCTGGAAACGCTGTCAGGGGATTACGGGAGAGTCTAAATTAAGAACAAGTCTCGCTAATCTACGCCAGTCGAGCAGCTAAAATTACAACCTGTTACTCAAGCAGCAGCAACCCAGAGGATTTCCCATCACGACCGTGACAGTTAGAAGTGGACCGGGGGGTGGGGGGGTGGAGATGCGCCAGGGTGGAGGTGGACCAGGGGGTGGAGGTGGACCAGGGGTGGGAAGGAGGTGGACCAGGGTGGAGCTCACCTTGAGGCGGGGGAGTTTGAGGAAGTCTTCCTGCTCCGAGATTTCCAGCAGGTGCTCCTGGATGTAAGCGTCCACCTTGGCCAAGACGCGGCCGTCTCCCATGCAACTGGCGAAGTTACGGAAGGAGATGGCGCTCTGTGAATCCACCTTGGAGAGCAGGTAGTCGCCACAGATCTGGCCGACAGGAGAGGAGAGACAAGGGGAAGTTTGACAACGTCAAGACCAAGTTCTGGAGGTTGAAGCCCTTTCCCACTCTTGAACCATGAACGACCTTAAAACAAAACAACCTTCTCACGTCTAACCCGTTGCTGATCTAAGGCGGCACAAGCAATAAAGAGTTAGGATTGTTAAGGGTTGGGCTTTAATTAAAGGTCATCCAGTTTTAAGGTGAAGTCGTCCTACCTGTTTGACGCGCTCCATCTTGAACCTTTTAGCTGCAGAGTAGACCTCCTTAACCAACTCCTTATCTGCCTTCAACCTGGAAAACACAAACATCCGTGAGAGAACGACAACGCCTTCTGACAGAAATGAGGGGTCCAGAGGTCACGAGGGGGGCAGGACTGCCCGAGGCGGTGAGGTCAGAGGTCACGAAGCGGCGGAGGGCGGGGGTACTCACTGGGCAGTGTAGGCGTAGTTAAGCAGAACCTCCACAGCTTCGGGGTCCAGGTCTTCAAAGGTGACATGAGACACGCCGTGAGGCTCGATGTCGCTGTTGAACACCTCAAACAGGTACGGGCTGCAGCACGCCAGCACAGCACGGTGAGCCATCAGCTCGTGGCCGCACACCTGCCACGGAGCAGGGGTCAAAGGTCAAGCTACAGGTGCCTGCCACGGAGCAGGGGTCAAAGGTCAAGCTACAGGTGCCAGGACCAGTTTTTCTACGGATTTATAGGAAACGAATGCCCGTGCGTATGTGAAGACACGGGAAGGGCGCTTCACGCTTGGCGTATGGATACGCTGTTGAAGGGCGCTTCACGCTTGGCGTATGGATACGCTGTTGAAGGGCGCTTCAAGCTTGGCGTATGGATACGCTGTTGGCAACACTTGCGGCACGAGAGATAAACGCAAGACATTCTCTGTTGAGGTCGAACAGGGGAGGGTGGGCGGGCGGGAGGGAGGGAGGGAGAGAGGGCGTTTACCTGCAGTCTGACGTCACAGAACTGTCCGCTCTTCCTCAGGGCGTTCATCTTAGCCACCGTGGAGTCCAGGAAGGTCTCGTCCTCAAAGATCAGAAAGCCGTTGGGAATCATTTTCGCTGAATTTGGAAGCAATATCTGCAGGGACGGAAGTGCAAAAACTAAATAACTACTGAAATAAAACACCACCAGTCCTAACAGGATATTTGTCAATGAAGCAGAGAGGCGTTTCCCCAACAGCCGCTTTCATCAATGAATAATCACTAGCTCGGATTTAGATTAAGTACATGAGCATTGTGTGAGCGCCTATGCATTAATGATGGCCTTACCTAATAGCGTACGATGTGAGTCTGGAGAGAGCTACTGGTGACAGTAGAACAGGAACCAAGGAAAGCAGGCGAAACAAACGGATATCACAAGGGGACCGGAGTCCTCTTCGCCAGCCGGAGGAGGAGGGGGCGGAGTCAAAAGCAAAGCCAGTCAACCAGGAGGGAGGAGAGGGGGAGGGCAGTCGCACCGATGCAAACTATCAGGCTTGAAGCGACTGTGATCAAGTCCTCGGGATCCCGTTTGGCTATAGAGACAAACTTCTTCTGTGTTGGTCATGCATTATAACCTGGAGGACAGACAGACAGAGACACAGAGAGAGAGACAGAGAGAGAGAGACAGAGAGAGAGAGACAGAGAGAGAGAGACAGAGAGAGAGAGACAGAGAGAGAGAGACAGAGACAGAGAGAGAGACAGAGACAGAGAGAGAGACACACACAGAGAGAGAGACAGAGAGTAAATTAAGTCAATTCAGTGTAAATGAAAAAGAGTCAAGCACAACAACAAATATGAAGCCCACATTAGTTCAGTATTTTTAGACTGGTAGAGGCTTGTTAGTCTAACTGACACCATGTCATAGCCACTCAAGACAAAAATAGTCTATAGCATTAAATCTCCTTTCCCCTCCCTACTAACTCTCCCCCATTTCGTTTTTTTCTGGTCTTTTCCAGTGTCTTCCAGCACGTTTCTGTGGTAACGGACCCAAAAGCCTGATCTGCTCTCTCCTCTGGTTTCACACCTTCAGCCACGTGTCACCTAGCGCTACCGAGGACCGCCTAATCCGGCTCAATCCACTTCTAACTAACCCTGAGGCAAACCCCTATTGCTCAGGGCCATCGACCAATCACAGCTGCCCAGGTGGGAGCTCACCTCCAACAAACCACACCTCCAGAGATCATCTGTGGATTCCTTCACTTTAGGCTGTCTGGGTAGGAGGTTTTGGGGAAAGAAAAAAAAAAAAAGTTTGCCATGCTAGCCTGGCTAACCCATGATTTTTCACCTCTTTGGTCAGGTCACTCAGTAGGATAGAAGGAAGGGCAGATTAGGTGGAGGGGCAGGGGTAGGTGGAGGGGCAGGGAGAGGTGGAGGGGCGGGGATAGGTGGAGGGGCGGGGGTAGGTGGAGGAGCAGGGATAGGTGGAGGGGCAATAAAAATCACAGGAATTCCAACCATTTGACTGCTCTTCTCACATGCAGAGGACGTACGAATGACAAATAAGAAACCATCTGCAGCAGCTGCATCAGTCTGAGATCCAGTCTCCAGGCCTCTCAGAACAAGTTCTGTGAGAGCGCGCGAGTGTTGGGACATGTGCGTCTAAGACTCAGATTCATTACACAGAGCTTCCAGAAGGATTTTTCTAGCATGCACATGAAGCGGGTACAAATGGTGTGTATCACAAGTCTCATCTAAAGCTAAAGTGTGTGTGTGTGTGTGTGTGTGTGTGTGTGAGAGTAATGAGTGACTAAGAGGCCTCGATTGCCCTGTGTCATAGAGGAATTAAACGGAATAACAACCTTCATTCCTCCTTGGAGTACTTGGCACAGGAGACTTGTGCCCAAACAACCACACACACGGGGGGGGACATAGTCAGAGCGTGTGTGTGTGTGTGTGTGTGTGTGTGATAAATGAAGCGTGTTATTCTGTTGTGGTCAGCCAATAAGCTTCCTCCTAGCAAATCTCAAACCACATAAATCCGAGCGGAGCGTAACACACACCCATCTCTTTGTTGTACACGTTGGGGCCTTCAAACAACATGTTCTTCCGTCATAACTGGCGCACCAAAAGACGCTTGGCACAATGTACGTGATACGTGATAAAGGACTGTTTAATATCTTGCTTTCTGACCTGCAATCGCGGCCTGATTTGGCCCCACTTGTAGCCCGTATCAGCTGTGCGGAGCAGACAGCCTTGTGATAAGACATTTTCTCTGGTGCAGTTGGGATTAAAACAATCATCCAATCAGAGGCTGTGGCCATTGGGTTCGAGACGTACACGAAATCTTTCAACCCAAGGCTACGTGTGTGAAAGGCAGTTATGAACCTTTTTCTTATCTCTAGAACACCTTGTCTATCCAGTAGAAAAAATGAAATACAAATACGTAACCAACGTCGAACTGCATGTACGTTCGAACTGTACTTCTGCGTTTCCGGGCCTGCGAGCGTTAGAAGGGAACAGCAACTGCCGATCCAGTTTCTAGTTCCCAACCCCGTAGGGCCACTTCATTTTCCACAGAACTGAAACAACTTAATAGCTCCAGTCATGACAAATTACCATACAACTTAACCAGTCGATCATAAGCAGCACTGCTAAGTTAGCATAGCATGGCAGACGACCAGGGGAGGGGGACGGGGGGACGGGGGGGGCTAACGAGGCGTGGTGAAGAGAAGTAACCCGGGCAGCGCCTCGTCTGCTCCGTTCGTCTGACAGGAAGTATCAAGAGGGAATGGTTCAAATCGCGTGCAAAAGTATTACACAAGACCATGAGAAATATAGGGAGGGAAAGAGAGGCAAGGACAAAATGTGCGGCGGGAGGGAAGGAGGGAGGGAAGGTCTGGGCGACGTTGAACACTGACTGTGAGGTAAATACAGCAGTAAAATGCATAGAGATGGAAAAGAACTGCTGGTCACATGACTTCACAGAGGCGTGTTACACATTGAAATCTGAACAATGTGTGTGTGTGCAGGGCTACGCCGGCAGATCTGGCTAGTGCTGGCACATGACGGCATGTGTGCTGGCGAACGCTAGAAATAGCTGGATAAAAAGAGCTTTTTGTGTTGCCGTGCTGCAGCTCTGTATGGATACTTTCAGACGTTTGCAGATGTTAGCTGGCCTAGTTTTGTTGACAGTTTACGTAACATCTGGAGGGAGACGGGACGATGCCATTGAACGCTTCGCTGGCTAGCACCTTCTTTAAGTTGGCTCTCCTCCTCCTCCGTACCAGGGTCATTAGAATTTTTATTCCCCCCCTCCCAACCCTTCTTGACTCCTCCCTTTATCCAACTCCCCCACCCCAGGGGTTCACTTACCCTCCTCCTCCCCTTAACCCTACACCCCCCTCCCCCACCTCTGTTCCTCCCCTCCCCCTACACACACCCCCCCTATGTCACCCCTCTCCCCTCTGTTCCTACCCTCCCCTCCTCCCCCACCCTCTACCCTTCTACCCTCCCCCCCTCCCCCACCTCTGCTCCTCCTCTTCTTCCACCTCCCCCACCCCAGGGCTTCACTTACCCTCCTCCCCTCCCCCTTACCCTACACCCCCCCTCCCCCACCTCTGTTCCTCCCCTCCCCCTACACACACCCCCCCCTACTCACCCCTCTTCCCCTCTTGTTCCTCACCCCATCCCCTCTTCCCCAACCTCACTTTACCTCCCCCCTGTTCCTACCGTCCCACACACCCTCTCCTCCCACCTCTACCCTTTATACCCTCCCCCCCTCCCCCCCACCTCGCTCCTCCTCTTCTTCCACCTCCCCCACCCCAGGGCTTCACTTTACCCTCCTCCCCTCCCCCCTACCTACACCCCTCCCCCACCTTGTCCTCCCCTCCCCTACACCACACCCCCCCTACGTTCACCCCTCTCCCTCTTGTTCCTACCCTCCCCCTCTCCCCCACCTCTTACTTTACCCCTCCCCCCTCTGTTCCTACCCGTCCCACACACCCCCTCTCCCTCCCCCACCCTCTACCCTTTCTACCCTCCCCCCCTCCCCCAGGCCTTCTCCCCCATCTCCACAGGTCTTTTCTATTCCCGTCACACAGACACAGCCTCTCTCTTCCCAGACACGACTGAATTCAGACTGCATGCTTTCCGACCCAAGATGGAAGTGAATTCGAGTTAAGTCTTCGACTGGTGGCCATCGATTAAGAACAGAAAAATACTTCCATGTCCCCGTTGTCCCCCTCTCTTAATGAAAGAAACTCTCTCTCCCTGAGCTCAAAGGTTAACAGGATACTAATGATGTCATTTTACAGAAGGCAGACAACCCCCCCATTCTTCAACAGCGATGAGCTCAGATTTGATAACAAGATCATCAAGGGGAGAAGTAGAGAATGGAGACAGGAAACAGACTGGAGAAACAGGAAGTAGTACTACTGCAAATAAAATCACTGTACAAGTGCTTGCAAAGCACTTCTCCACATGACGGGAGCCCAGAGCCATGTGATCACACGGGCACAAAAAAAATACGGTAAGGCAGTGAGTAAGACAATATAAAGAATTAGAAATGAAGGGTTGCGACAAAAAAAGAACGACAAAACCAGACTTAGGAAGACAGCAGAGAGAAAGATCCAGATAAAGAGATTACTTTCCCCCCCCCCAACGTGTCATCCGTTTCCATTTGACTGGTCAAATACAATGATGATAAGCGGACAGTTTGTGTCACAGAGACAGGCTTTGTAGTAACACACCAATACCTTGCTGTAGCCTGCGTTAATGGTGCAAGCCTTACGTTTAAAGGCCTTTACATTTTTAATTCCATCACTCAATACAAAAAGTGATGAGGGAATTTCCATACATTTCGAAAACAGGAAGCAATGGTGTGTATACCTGTGGTCTGGCTCATAAGGACGATTAGAAGCCAAAACTGCACAGCAAGGACGGGATATATTGGCGCTCATTTGAGGTCAGGATGTAAGGTTGGAATCTACCTAGCTCTCGTTGCAAGGCAGCGGGACCCGTGAATAATAACAAAGTGGAAATGGCCGAATCGCTATGAGTCACCCTCCCCGAATCAGTCTAGTTGTACCTGACCTTTTAGGTATCAGTAACGTCTATTCTGGCGGCCGGATAAGCGGTTTTCCCCGCTTAGACCCAACCTGTTAAATGACCGTGGCCGTGCTGAAGCGAGGCCCAGCGGCCAGGAGGGAAGGCAGAACCCGACAACAGAACCGAGGTGACATTGGCGTCCTAGAGCCCTTGGCGCAAACATCCGACAATCTGTTTATTTTATCAAATACATTTTTTTTTTTTTTAAACGGTCGTGTTTTATGGTTCAAGGCTGTCTGGATTATGTTGTTAGCAGGTGATGGTTATGCGCAGAGTTAAAAAAGGAAAGCGTGATAGTGAATTAAGGATATTACTGCACAGTAGGTACATTCAGGAGGTTGAGGGGGAGCGGGTTCAAGGTTGGCCCTCGGGTAGGTGGGACAGTTTAACCTGGAGTAACTACAACAATACAAGCAGTCTCAATCGCAAGCATTTATTCAATTCCTTCCTGTATCTCCCTAAACAACCATCGTTTCACGTTCGCCACACTACAGAAGCGCCGAGTCTGGCACTTTGACTATGAGCCAGCACCGGGCAGTCCGGAGCCCCCACGGCACAGGCTAACGTCTAGCCGATATTCACGAAGTAGGTCAGCCGCTAAGAGAATATCAAACTGCTTAGTTCGCCCGACATTGCGATGACAGTTCAAAAAGCACACAGCGAAGCAATGTGGCGCGGTAGCTCGGTTAACCACTACGGCTCAACCGCTTTAACGGAGCTGGACCACGCGCTCAGCTCGCGGGCTAAAACAGCCGATTTCTTACCAACCAGCAAGACATTAACGACCTTGCGAGTACCTGGTTGTACACGGCAGAGTACTGTCTTTAATGTCGTCGGCTTAGCTTGTACGTCGTGGCAGTTTGTGCATCCGTGACACCCTCGCGGTTACGGTAACCAGCTATGTGGCAATGGATACGGACATGTCGTTCCTCGTGCAATGTTGCATGCCCTTAATTCAGCTACGCCCCGTTACTACTATTGATCGAAAGACATCTCGATGGAATTTAATGTCCATACTAGGTAACGATCTTAGTACGAGGCAACTCTGATTAAAGTGTCAAAGTATATTTTCAAGTATAAATATAAATACACACCAAATAGTATATTTTTGTCGAGGCTACAGCCATGAACACCATATCAATCCCCATCTCTGTCACATAGCGCGCCACAATCCTTATTCAAGATAGTATTCATCAACTCTTACCTGGGGTTTTTGATAACAGGTGGCAGTAGACATATTTGATGTAAATTCAGAGTTGTGAGTGTGGGAACGGCGAACTGCGACGCGATTAACACGGTTCGGTTTCTTTCTCTTTGCACGGGTCCGGTACTCACGAGAGCGTTCTAGCAAGTGACGAGGCTTCGGTGGCGCGTGTTCAACAAAAGGGCTCACGCAGCCAGTGACGTGTGTGGGCCGGTCTGCGCCGGTCTAAAGGCGGGGTCAGCTCTACTGCTGACATGGTAGGTCACTTTCAGAAGCAGTTTAGCGATTGGAGTATCTCTGCCACATCAGATACTTTGACAATTTATTCTCTCGTATTAGCAGAATTCTTCTTTACTTGAGTATTGAGTGCCTGTTGAAGGGACGCTTTGTTCTCACGCGAGGTTAGAAACGGAGTCATCTTCAATTTGGAATATTGTCAAGATGAGACCATGATTAGGAAACCTGCCTCAAATTCAGGCGTTATGAACATACAATAGGTGTCGGTTTTAGCGCCCAAAGTAACTGACATTCACCTTCATATAAGTAGCTTGGGGGTCTCTTCCCATCTTAAAGAAAGAACATCCTAGCACAGCTTCGCTCAACACTAATTGAACGTCACCTAGGAGGGAGGAGCTTATATCCCTGACCGAGACAGCTTACAACTACCTCAGTGAAACACTAATGGGATAAATGGATCAGAATCACTATCGTGCAACAGATAACGCACTCCACGTGGGTTAGAGCCCGCTGCTCGTTTCTGTAGCGTCCAACCATTCTAGAACGTTCCATCACGTTTTTGTGGTTTCGTAAGAATGCCTTTGATTCCGCCCCCCTTTTTAGGCCAGCATCTTTCTCAGAAGATAGTGTTCACAATCTCCTTCAATCAATTAATATGTATTTTATGCATTTGAACGACCCCTCAGCCAACCTAAACCCTTAAGGAAGGTCTTCACCTCCATAGACGGTTGGTGAAAGAGCTGCGTAACACCTGCTAAACCAAATCATACATCAGGAATGTGTCAACGACTGTTGACCTCACTCACCATTTAATCTCTTTTCACCCCTCCCTCCCCTCCCTCCCCTCCCCCCTCTCCCTCTCCTTCGCAGGACCTGCTCAGATATGCCCTGAGAAGGACGACTTGATTATTTCAGGTGTGACATCGTTTGACCCTGTCGTTTGACAACTGTCTGACATCTGTTACCACAGAGGAAGACCAAATCCTCAAGGGAACTCTGTAAAGAACAAGGAAGCTCTTTTTGGCACATTCGCAAAAAAAATCTCCTTTTTCTTCTGTTCTCCTAAAGCGTTTCTTATACCTGGTCTTCAGATACCCCCTGTCATGCAAGTTTTAGACAGTTTTAAACGCACCTGATTCTAACAAAGGGGTCGTTATCTAGCTCTGTAGCAGCCTGGTAACAAACATGTATTAGAGTCAGCTGTGTTGGAGCAGGGAAACATCTAGAACATGCAGGATAGGGGGTCCCTGAGGACCAGGGTTGAGAGCCTCTGTCCTAACTGATGCTGCTCTTTCATTGGGGACGTTTTAGGAGACCGGAAGTCAACTTAAATACAGGTAATGAGATGTAGATATGGGCTACTGAGGAGTTAAGGAGTGTTTGTAGTTCACGGAGAGAAGACAAAAAACGGGGGGAAAAAACACACAAAAGAAAAAAGCCGCCGCAAGCAAATAGCTGTTAAACTGGTCAGTTTCTAAGTATCTCACACCCCGGAGGAGACTGCAACACGAGAAGGGTGTTCCCTTGACGACCAAACGACTTCCAAGAAACATCTGATAAGAGGTCAAAGTCACATGACCAACGTCCTCCTCCGCCACCTTGGAGGAAAGCGCGCCGGTGTTCTCTCTAGGTTTCGTGGAAGGGCCTAGACTCCAGGCGAAAGGTCTGTCACGGCCGACGGGGTCGCGGAGCACAAGAGGTCAAAGGTCAAAGAGATAGCTGTTGAGATACGCTTGTTGAACGTCTTTAGTGGTTTCTGGTTAATGTCGTCATTCTCTGAAGATTAGAGGAACTACTGTCAACAGCTTGTCTGTTCAGAGAGGCTGTGCTGAGATGGGGAAAATAGCTCCAGCGGGGGTAATTGAAATACGATGTAATTTAAAGTTAATTGACCCCTCCCCCAAATGAAAACTGTAGTCACTGAGCCGAACTCTTAGGTGAACATACTTCCTCAGGCAGTGTCGACCATTTTACAGTCGTTTAAAAGATTCATTTTCAGCACAGGTTATCAGAGACACATTGGCAGCGGAAGGGAAGGAGTGTTTCTCCTTTAACCGCCTGCTTTAAAGCTTGTAGTTAACTGGCTCTATCGCATGTGGAGTGTTGGCATAAGAGTCTATCCACTTTTTGAACAATTAGAATGAGCTACTGTGCATTTTGATTCATCAGGCAAGCTGTTAGCATTAGCTGAACGTAAATCAAGTGCAAATACGTTTTCGTTAAGGCCAATTTTTATGACAGTTTCTTAGCTGTTCGGTTTTAAATTCAATATTAAAACCTAACCAATCTTCTTAAAAAAAAAAACAACTATCGCTAATCTTTCTGCGAGATCTATTTTCTTTCTTAAAATTGAAAGTAAGATTTCAGTTAATTGTCACAGCACCTATATTGTTTTTGTTTTATTCCGATTTCTTAAGGAACTGTGTTTTCATTCCTGCATCACGTAACTGCTAGTCTGTCTGGCATTTGCATTCTAGATCTGAGAAATTCATACTCACAAACACATCGCTTGAACACACTAGATGCGTAAAACACCACTAGTCTCCTCCACAGATGAAGTTTCCGCAAGCAGATATTTTACGGCTTCAGATTGATCAGAAGCATTCGGGTCACCTTATACCAATGCCCAGACGTAGACGCTGGGTTTGGCTTTGGTGTCCCTCAAAGGTCAAAGGGCGTAGATATGTGGATTATGGCTGAAAGGGCACAGTGATGCAACAGCAAAGCCGACTGACACAGTTTAGCAGGCGTGTGGAGGAACGCCAGGGTCAAACAACCCCTTCTGATAGACTATCAGCCTCTTGGACTCTGCCTGGCCAGGGCACAGGGTTTCTCTGAACACACACACACACATCACACACACATCACACACCACACACACATCACACACACACACACACCACACACACATCACACATATCACACACACCACACACACATCACACACCACACACACATCACACATATCACACACACACCTCACACACGTCACACACACACACACGTCACACACATATCACACACATCACACACACGTCACACACACACACGTCACACACATATCACACACATCACACACACGTTACACATATCACACACACCTCACACACGTCACACACATATCACACACACATCAAACATATCACACACACACATCACACACACACACATCACACATATCACACACACATCACAGGTCACACACACCTCACACACGTCACACACACACACCTCACACACGTCACACACATACATCACACACCTCACACACATCACATACACACCACACACATCACACACACCTCACACACGTCACACACACATCACACGTATCACACACACACGTCACACACCTCACACACCTCACACACCTCACACACACCACACACATCACACACACCTCACACACGTCACACACACATCACACATATCACACACACACCCCACACACACATGTCATATACACACACACCACACACATACCACACACACGTCACATACACGCACACCACACACACGCCACACACACACACGTCACACACACACGTCACACTCACCACAGACAAACAAACACATCACACACGTCACACACACACCACAGACAAACACACACCGCAAACACACATCACACACACGTCACGCACACACAGACTGATATTTCGAAACTTAGATGGAAGCCTATACGAGTGTATCGTACGTGAAGACACACAAACATAACAGGAAGATGTGGACACACGGGGAGATTCCACTGCGGATGCCAGGGTGTCCCAGTGAAGCCAGCATGAGGAACACAACAGAGGGCGAAATAAAAACTGCTTGTATTTCAGTCATGTGATGTGCAGGCTAAACAAACACGGTTCTGCACTAGCTTTTAACTAAATGTGATGAAACATATTCCGGCTTGTTCCAGTGGAACAATGAGGCTTAGCAATAGAGAATAAGAATGCAAATGGAGAGGTCACGGGTTCAAATCCTGACCTTGTATGATGCGCCTTATAAAAAAAACACATTTGCTTTGTAAACGTATAAATAGAACTAAGTTCTGACTCACTGAATGAAGTCTTGTTTCCTCCCTGCAACACAGGCTGGAGATGTCCCAGTTCACCCTGTCCCAGCGCAGGTCCTGTCACGAGACCGTCTGGGTTTCTGAACACTAAGTCCTGCTACATAGACGGCTCCCTTCCTCTCTCCTGTGGACTTCCGTGCTCTCTCTCTCTCTCTCTCTCTCTCTCTCTCTCTCTCTCTCTCTCTCTCAGTAACTGGGTCAGTCGAACACACACACACACACACACATGCAATCCAAATACTGATATTCCCAGATACCCACACCAAGCTTATCTTTGATGTTTTTTTCTGGCCTGTAGTGTTGAAATCTCTCTTATCCCCACTATTTGAAAGCTGTATGTGGAAAAAAGGCTTTTGAATAAGAGTGGCTAAAATGTGCGGTTGGAGTTCTCATTAATACACACGCTGCAGACTAATCTCTCTGTATCTCTGTCTCTGTCTCTCTCTCGGTCTCTGTCTCTCTGTCTCTCTCTGTCTCTCTGCCTGTCTTTCTCACTCTCTGTCTCTCTATCTCTCTGTCTCTCTGTCTCTCTGTCTCTCTCTGTCTCTCTCTGTCTCTCTGTCTGTCTCTGTCTCTATCTGTCTCTCTCTGTCTCTCTGTCTCTCTGTCTCTCTGTCTGTCTCTCTCACTCTCTGTCTCTCTCACTCTTTGTCTCTCTGTATCTCTCTGTATCTCTGTCTGCCTCTGTCTCTCTGTATCTCTGTCTCTCTGTCTGTCTCTGTATCTCTGTCTTTCTGTCTGTCTCTCACTCTCTGTCTCTCTCTCTGTCTCTCTCTGTCTCTGTCTCTCTCAGTCTCTCTCTCTCTGTGTCTCTCTCTGTGTCTCTGTCTCTGTCTCTCTCTCTCTCTGTATCTCTGTCTCTCTCTGTATCTCTGTCTGTCTCTCTCACTCTCTGTCTCTCTCTGTATTTCTGTCTCTCTGTCTATCTCCGTATCTCTGTCTGTCTTTCTGTCTGTCTCTCACTCTCTGTCTCTCTCTCTCTGTCTCTGTCTCCGTCTCTCTCTCTCTGTATCTCTGTCTCTCTCTCAGTCTCTCTCCCAGTCTCTCTCTCTCTGTATCTCTGTCTCTCTCTCTGTCTCTCTCCGTCTCTCTCCCAGTCTTTCTCTCTCTGTCTCTGTAAGGTTGTGGTGCACTCTTGTTCGTCCTCCACTAAGTTACCTCCTCAGTCCCCTTGCAGAAATGTAGCAAACATGGACAAAGTGTGACAAGGCATGCATAAGAGTCATGTCAATTAATTTGTGCATTGATGCATGACTATTGATCATCTTAAAAGATTGAGCACTGATCGTCATTAATTGGTCATGTGACGGCATTGACCATGACACCATGTGACTACCACTCGTGGTCTTTCTCTTATCTTCCTTTCTCACTATCAGTCTCCCTTTTTCTCTATCATTTTGTTTATCTCTTTCTCACTATCATTCTCTTCTCCTCAGCGCTCTCTCTTTCGCTGTCTTTTTCTCTCTATCTTCCTCTCTCTCTTTCTTTCTCTTTCGTTCTATTAGTCTCTTTTTCTCCCTATCATTTTCTGTTTATTTCTATCATTCTCTCTCTCTCTATCATTCACTCTCTTCTCCTCAGCACTCTCTCTCGCTCTCTTTTTCTCTCTCTTCCTTTCTCTCTCTCTTCCTTTCTCTCTTTCTTGCTCTCTTTCTCTCTCTGTTCTGTCACATAGAACGTAGAGCTGGCCTGAACGGCCAGACAGCCACGTCAAAATAATAATCCAGGAATCATCGGCGGTGATGTCCTAGGTGGTTCATGTTGATGGGATTAGACTTCAGACACCTGCAAAGCCATCTCATACCTTTGGGTGTCCTGAGGTATTCTGAGGACAACAAATGTTGTCTGAAAGCAGTTGTGTTGAACAATTTACCCAATAACCAGGAAACAGGAAATACTGTTTCTACATCTACAAACCGCACACGGTGATGAAATCTATCTTTTGGGGGGTAACTCACTGCATGAACAAAACGTCACGTCCTATTTAATAAAAGGTATGCCGGTACTACCTCTAACAGGAAGTTCCTTCTCTGCACCTTCTCCCTATTTAACTAAGCCTGCATTGCCACACATTGACCTGGGTTGACCTGAGGATTTACCCCTGAACCTGTTTGTCTCTGGATCTGGGTATTAGCATCCTGCTGCTGTTGTGAATTCCAAACCTGTCATCCACGATCCCACTCTGTATTGGTGGACTCCTGCATCTTAACCCTGCATCTTCCTCATGACCCCCAAACTATGTTTAATGCTCACACACGCACACACACACAGTCAGACATTTAGACTGTATGTGCTTGATTGAACGCAGACAAAAACAAATCTTTGGGATTCGTGTGCATCATGGCTGCATATTTCAGTGCCCGAAAGGGTACAGGGTACAAAGTAATGGACATGCTTTATTTCAGGGTTGAAGGTGGGGTCTTTTTGACCCTTAGGACAGGGAGAGTTACAGAGTGTTAAGAAGGAACGATGGTTAATGCCATCAGGAGAAAGGATGGCAGGTGGAGAAAAGGAAAAATACAAAATAAGTTTATCTTTAAGAGTTGAAATCGCTGGGAAGAAGATGTGTATGTTAGACACACGAAGGCCAAAGATTCCTGACTTGTAATTCACCCACAAGCGTGTTTTCCCAGGTGTCGACGTCTGTAAACACGCCGCAAGGAAGGTTCGTAGCTTTAGTTTCAGTGTCTATGTTTGTGGTGTGTTACAGATGACTGTGCACTTGATCAATGATTGAATTTCCAAGGAAATGAACTGTAAAGTGAGCTTTACAACCAGAGCAGAGCAAGGGAATAAGTTAAAGTCATTTCATTAACGTCTGGTCCACGAAACAGTTTGTATTTAGAACTCTAAGACGTTCAATCCTACCTCAAAATTGTATTTTTTGTCAACAGCTAGAATGATGAGTTGAATTGGGCGATGTTGATCATTTCTGGGCTTGTGTTACGCAACTTGTGTTGTTGCTGTCCTTTCTTTGGTCTTGATAACAGTGAAGGACACTAATGTATTCCTCCATGACAGACCATAATATTTACCTTTTAAAGAATGACCAGGAACCATAACAATCGCTGCTTTGTGACAAACAAGGGAATGTTCCCACTGGACCTTGCTATAGGAGTCGAGTCACATTGTGGAATGAATCTTTAAAAGAGCGTGGCAGGTGTCGTTCAGTTTGTTGGAGAAAACACAGATGGGACTAACGTTAAAACACTGAGATGATTCCTTTTGTTCAGACCAAGTGATTCATGTTCATATGAATCCGACTCTGCAGTTCATATTGGTGCAGTGATGTTTAGACGGGCTGCTCTTTGAGATGTTGTATGTTGTAAAAGTCATTTCCCGTCCGGAATCCATGTTGCTCTTGGACCTTCTGAAAGAGTTCATCTGTTTCGTCAGCCACAAAGAGATTCTGAGTGAAGACAGCGTAGCGATATCAAGAGGTATTCAGATGTACTATCTCCGACTGGCCAAACCACAGCTTTCTGAAGACATGTTGGACTGTAACTGCCCTCTAAATATGCAATTCTTGAGGCCATCACACACACTCACACACACACACACACACACACTCACTCATTCACTCATTCACTCACTCACTCAACCACACATACTCTCTCACATATAAACACACACACACACACACACATTCAGTCATTCACTCACTCACTCACTCACTCACTCACTCACTCACTCAACCTCACATACTCTCTCACACTCACACGTACACACACACACACACACTCACACACACTCACTCACACTCACTCACGCACTCTACACCCTGGGTGAGGGGTTATTTGAGTGCACAGGGATTATGTCTGGCACGAATGGATAGTCCTCAAAATCAACATCAAATATTTCTGATCCTCACACTTCAGAATGAAGGTGTGTTTAGGGTGGGATGTGTGTTTGTGTTGGGTGTGTGTGTGTGTGTGTTGGGTGTGTGTGTCGGGTGTGTGTGTCGGGTGTGTGTGTGTTGTAAGAGGAAGGGGTTTATTGGATGGAAGGAATACAGGGAGTGGTAGCTCCACAGAAAGAGGTCTTGAGACACAGTCCATTTAGCGGACCGTGACTGACAGATTCATTGAACAAGATGAAATGGGCTTTTAAGATGGGAACCACAGAGGGAGGAGAGAAAGACAGGAGAGGAGAGAGAGGAGAGTGAGACTGGAAGGAATAGAGAGAGGAGGGTAAGACAGGAAGGAATAGAGAGAGAGGAGAGTGAGACAGGAAGGAATAGAGAGATGAGGGTGAGACAGGAAGGAATAGAGAGAGAGGAGAGTGAGACAGGAAGGAATAGAGAGAGAAGAATGAGACAGGGTGGAATAGAGAGAGAGGAGAGTGAGACAGGAAGGAATAGAGAGAGGAGGGTGAGACAGGAAGGAATAGAGAGAGAGAGGAGGGTGAGACAGGAAGGAATAGAGAGAGGAGAGCGAGACAGGAAGGAATAGAGAGAGGAGGGTGAGACAAGAAAGAATAGAGAGAGGAGGGTGAGACAGGAAGGAAGAGAGAGAGGAGGGTGAGACAGTAAGAGATAGAGGAGGGTGAGACTGGAAGAGATAGAGAGAGGAGGGTGAGACAGGAAGGAATAGAGAGTGAGGAGGGTGAGACAGGAAGGAATAGAGAGAGGAGGGTGAGACAAGAAAGAATAGAGAGAGGAGGGTGAAACAGGAAGGAATAGAGAGAGGAGGGTGAGACAGGAAGAGATAGAGAGAGGAGGGTGAGACAGGAAGAGATAGAGTGAGGAAGGTGAGACAGGAAGGAATAGAGAGAGAAGAGGGTGAGACAGGAAGAGATAGAGAGAGGAGGGTGAGACAGGAAGGAATAGAGAGAGGAGGGTGAGACAGGAAGGGTGTGAGACAGGAAAGAACAGAGAGAGAGAGGGAGAGAGAGAGAGAAAGAGAGGGGAAAAAGAGAGAGGAGGGAAGAGGGGGAACGAAGGGTGGCGGTCACTACCAGGCAGATGGGTCTTTGTCTCATTGTCTGCATGAGTCACATGCCTGCTCCGACTGAAGACACATGCTCTCTGCCTCTGAGCACAGAGGCTCAGGCAGGGAGGGGCTGTCTGGCTGAGGCTATCCAAGCCCCCCCCCTCTCTCCCTCCCTCCCTCTCTCTGAGCCTCTCTCTCCCTGTCCCTCTCTCTCCCTGTCCCTCTCTCTCTCTCTTTCCCTCTCTTTCTCTACCCTCTCTCTCTCTCTCTCTCTCTCTCCCTGTCCCTCTCTCTTCCTGTCCCTCTCACTCCCTGTCCCTCTCTCTCTCTCTCTCTCTCCCTCTCTCTTTCCCTCCCTCTCTTTCTCTACCCTCTCTCTCTCCCTCTCCCTCCCTC
>BROE01000026.1:3318419-3353436 GCA_036571765.1 Plecoglossus altivelis
TGTACATAGCTAACTCTTAAGAGTAAGGAAGGTAGAGTGGTCCGCATAGCCAGCATTGTCATGGGGGTGCAGGGGTGGGTGGGGGGGTCATGTTGCTCTTGTTAAAGACACAGGAGAGTCTGGTGTTGTCATGGCACTGTCATGCCAGGCTCGTGAGCCAGAGGTCAGTAGGTTGTGGTGAGGTAACACCACGATACGATGCTGTCCCTAGAAACGCATCACATCTCCTCTGGCTCTGTTTCCATCCTGCTTATTTCATTACACACACACACACACACACAGAGAGACAGACACACAAAGACACACACATACACACACACAAAGACACACACACACACACTCCCTAGTCCTCTCTGTTTCTCTCAAGCATCAGAACCATCAGTGTGTAGAATCTCAATGCGGCTCAGTAAGAAAGAAGGAAGCTAGCAGATTAAGTGAGGGTTTTTTGGCCTGCCTTGACAACGTAAACAGAGCACTTATTTTTCCTTTCCTTCACTCTCTCTCTCTCTCTCTCTCTCTCTCTCTCTCTCTCACTCTCGTTCATTCCTCTCTCTTCTTCTCTCCCTTCTCTCTCTCACTTCCCCTCCCTTTTTCCCTGCCTCCTTCTACGTTTCCTCTCTTCACTTCCTGTCGGTCCTTTGTGCTGTGTTGGCTGCGATGCATGAGACCTGTCTGTCACGATCAAAAACAACCAGTGAGAAGCGGTTCGCTCCAGGTCGTGCCTTGAGGGAACGTTCTAGAATGAACGTTCTAGAAGCCTCTGGCTCAGCTTCAATATTCTTGTTGGTTTTGGCTGAATTTTACCCAAACTCCGATTCAAACACTTTAGGCCTCGTTTCTCTTGCCAAACTACCAGATTTAGCCAAACTGCCAGCCAATAAAAACCCAGATTTATGTCCCTCAACAATTAGCTTTATCTGGACTTCAATCAGAATCATGTAAACAGCAGACGTTTTCACATCTTACTGTGTGTGTGTGTGTGTGTGTGTGTGTATGTGTGTGTGTGTGTGTGTGTGTGTATGTGTGTGTGTGTGTGTGTGTGTGTGTGCGTGTGGTTTGCCTGTAATCTGAATCAACATGTTGATATCTGACAGCACCCTATCGATGTGTAAATTCAGATGGTTCCATTGTGAAATTCTGTCTTCTGTCGTTCCAGTTTCATCTAAAGATGCTGATGAAAGGAGTTACATAAGATCTTCGTTTCTTGTTGTTCGTATTTGCAAGCCTGACTCGCTTGTTTACCATGCAAAGTCCCTACCACTCAGGCTACCATGATTTGAATGCAGCTCGGCCAGTCTGGGTCAGGTTCTCATTTGAATCTTTCCATGAAACTCCTTAGCACATAACTTAGTGGAACATTAGTCTTCACTTCTGTTGCCTTTCTCTCGCTCCCTTTATTTCTCTCTCCCTCTCTCTTTCTCTCCCTGTCTCTCTCGTTCTCTCTCCCTGTCTCTCATTCCCTCTCTCCCTTTATTTCTCTCTCTTTCTCTCACTCCCTCTCTGTCTCTCTCTCACACACACACACACACACTCTGTTTGAATGTCTCTTGCTCTCTCTCTTCCTCTCCTTCTGTCTGTCTGTCTGTCTGTCTGTCTGTCTGTCTGTCTGTCTGTCTGTCTGTCTGTCTGTCTCTCTCACACACACACACACACACACACACACACACACACACACACACACACACTATCTCTCTCTCTATCTCTCTCTGTCTCTCTTTGCCAGTCTCTCATCTGACTTCTCTTCGGAGTCTGCTGCAGTAGATGTTTAGTTTAATGCTGACTCACTCCTTGTCTTGTTGCCGTGGATGCAGAATACATGAACTCTTTAGTCCCTTCTTCATGAGAGCGATGACAACCAGCAGCGAAGTGCACTAGCCCCTCCTAGTGGCAACAAATAAAACTACTCCTCGTTACCCACATGTTTTATTACAGTATGTTTAAGGTTGTTTTAGAAAAATAAAGTAAGGGAATTGTTAGTGTTTAATTTCTCTTGTCCCGAACATACATATCCATATATTATTTGTAGCATGTTTATTAGTTCAATAATGCTCTCTACTCTTTTCATTAACTACCATGCAAGTACGTGTTTTTTTAACGCTTAGGAAGTCCGAGTGAAACTTGAAACTAATCGCTCTATGTGCAGAAACACTCTGTGGACGCAGTTCCCATGACACAAGTTAAACCATGTCCTGGACGACGTCACTACGTCTATAGAAACTCCACGAAAGACGTTGACCGTTTGTAGCGAGACCGAATCTAGGTCCAGTAGGCATCCTTAAGACCTCTGGGACACTTTTCAGAACCAAATTAGACAGAGATGACAAGTTACGAAGTATAAAAAGTTTCAAAATTAGTCAACTTTTTTAAATATTAAAAGCTTAAGCTTTTGACCTGACGACTGGATACACGTATACAGACAGTTCTATTGACTTTCCAGCGAACTGAGTGGAGTTCGTGATATCTTCTGCTGCACTAAACGGTGTTGAAGTAGGAAATAGAGGTTTGTTATACGGCGTGATTATACCTATAGATGGTGCCAGAGGTTCATCGCATTGGCCGGTGTCAAGCGCGCCGACCTCTTTACACACAGGATCAACCGTCCATACTTCTGCTGTCCAATGAGAGCCCGTCAATCTGGTCTCGAGCCTTCTTCTCCAGAGTTTTGAGAAAAGGCTCTCCGAGCAGGCGCGAGGGCTCCCCTGACTCCGCAGCTCCTTCTTAAGTTTCAAGGAGGGCGAAAAGAAGTTTGGAGGGACTGCGAAGTCGAATCCCTTGCATAGAGACAGAGGAAGATCGCAGGCGCACGAGGTGCAGCATCTTGGACAGTGGCGGGAGGAATCGTTTTCATCTTTTTTTTTCCCCCGACTTCACTTTCCATTGAAGAAAGAACTGACTTTTTCATCACTGTTTTGTCGCTGGTTAAGAGAGCCAATGTCGCTCTCTCTACCTCGAGATTCATCATAAGGTTCCGACTGGAAAGAAGACAACAAACATTTAGTTATTGTTGACCTTTCGGTCTAAAAATGGGCACCAAGCTATTGTTCCTAGTGCTTGTGCAGGTTCTTTTGGGCGTTTTTCCCTCCGGTCAGGACACCGGTACCGAGGATGCAAAAGAGGACATCCCTGAGGGTGCGTCCACCTTGGCGTTCGTGTTTGATGTGACCGGCTCCATGTACGATGACCTGGTGCAGGTTATCGAGGGGGCATCCACGATTTTGGAAACGTCGTTGAGCAGGCAGAAGAGACCGTTGTATAACTTTGCCCTGGTACCCTTTCATGACCCAGGTAAACTTTGAATATTTTTTACACTTTGTAATGAACTGAAATCGCCCCGGTATTTCTCTGTTTCTTACGTTTGTGGATGAGTCCAGATGTTTACTAACTCTGTTGCCCAAGAATGGACCTGCTCCGAAACAAAAGGACACAAAGACGTGAGAAATCTAGTAGTTTACTTAGACTCCGGGCTCTGAATGGGTAACATCCTCACACCTCAAGCTCGAGACTTGGAGATCCCACCAACACAGATGTTTTCATACACTGTCACATCGCATTCTGTCAGTTCAATGTGACGGTTTTGACCGTTATGTACAGAGGATGTTATGTGATCTTTTCCCTCACTTTATCGGTGTCTTTCTCTACCTCTGCCTTGTCTTACGTGTTTTATATTAATGCACAAATTATTTTGAATATTTTATACTAAGAATATTTCATACTATTCGTGACACATCTTGGCAGTCTATTTACGTAAAGGTGTTTTTTTTGTGTGTGGCAAAAACAACAACCTAGCTGAATGTCCGAGTCTGTAATTAGGTTCAGCCGAGAGCGAGGAACTCACTCACCTACTTTCTAGAACGTAAACAAAACCCAATGGTGTAGTTTGTGTGCTGGGGTCGAGGTGAGAAGTCGAGGTGTCTGCTGAAACGCTCGGTCAACAGCACTGCTGCGCGCAATGCAGACCGGAGCGCGGGGGAAGGCATTTTTGGAGAGCTGTGAGCGCGCTCTCAAACGCGAGACCCAAGTGAGATGAGACCCCTTAACGTGCATCATGTCGATCTGAGGCTGTGCTAAACGCATTTACATTCGGTCCACTCCTGCATGCGCTCTGGAATGCTTTTCCAAGATACGGATAGGTCTGGTTATGTTGTAGATCATAATACTGTAACATGACCAAGAGTTTTTTTTTTTACAGAGCAAGCTAGTTGAACGAGGGCGAGAGAGACAGACAGAGAGAGAGAGAGAGAGAGAGAGAGAGAGAGAGAGAGAGAGAGAGAGAGAGAGAGAGAGAGA
Source organism: Plecoglossus altivelis (assembly GCA_036571765.1). Taxonomy (NCBI): domain Eukaryota; kingdom Metazoa; phylum Chordata; class Actinopteri; order Osmeriformes; family Plecoglossidae; genus Plecoglossus; species Plecoglossus altivelis. The sequence goes on from BROE01000026.1 coordinate 3,322,707, forward strand.
AAGGGAGGGAGAGAGAGAGAGAGAAAGGGAGGGAGAGAGGGTGGAGGTTCTTGTGAGTTCAGTATTCCAGATGTGCTTGCTCTTCTGCTAGAATTCACCATGTCAAATTCTTAAAGCATTTTTTTTCTGCAAAGCCTTGATCATGTCTTGGCTTTTGGCGGGTGCCAAAACAAATAAAAAAAGGGGAAATGAGGAATGCGCGAGGAACGCAACTAATCCAGATAACGAATTCAATTTCAGTTTGCATGCCTTTGAAAATAAAGGAAACATTCGACTCAAGGGTCAACCCGTCAAGAAACGCCGCTGTTCACTCATCATCCGGCTCATTAACAGTCCCTCCTAACTACAGTCGAAACAACCAAACGCGATTTCAGTGGATACGACTTCCTAACGGGGTCCTATTGTGTCCTATTGTGCCGACCAACAGCCACAGTTCAGCAACTTTTATGAGGATGTTAGACCGTGTTTCTGTAACCCCCCCTGGGAGATACTGAGGAATGGTTAGTGCAGCGCACAGCCACGCCAGCAAAACAAGTCCAGCGTCTTCCTTGTCCTGTCCGCTCCAGCGCCGTGTCTTGGAAGAGAGGCAGCTATGCAAGGCTTGTTATTTTTAGGCAGAGGTTTTTCTCTCTTTCTCTCGTTCTCTCGTTCTCTCTCTCTCTCTCTCTCTCTCTCTCTCTCTCTCCCTCTCTCTCTCTCTCTCTCCCTCTCTCGCTCTCTCTTTTTCTCTCTCTTTCTCTCTCTCTCTGTCTGTCTCTTTCTCTCTTTCTCTCTGTCTGTCTCTGTCTCTCTCATTCTCTCTTTTTATATTTTTATCGCTTTCTTTCTCTCTCTCTCCCTCTCTTCCTCTTTCTCCCTCACTTCCTCCCTCCTTCTCTCTCTCCCCCTCTCTCTCTCCCTCTTTCGCACTCTCTCTCTCTCCCCCCCCCCTCTCTCTCGATATGTATCCATTTCCCCAGCTTTCCATCCAAGATACAGATAGATCCTGTTTGTCTTGGCTGCTTTTGAATCAGAGGCCTCAGCCTCCTGCTGTTCCCGCCCCGGAACAGCGGGTGGTCAACATGCGATGGATATGTGTTCTCGTGTGTGTTTACGTGCGTGCGTGGCCAAGCGCTGCTCACATGTGTGCGTGCACATGTGATTTTGCTTGTAGCCGCAAGTGTGAGCGTGTTTAGCGGTGGAGGTGGTGGAGGTGGTAGTGGTGGAGGGGGCTGTCTTTCGGGGTCCGTCTTGTATAGAAGGCTCTCAGGAACAAGACCCCCACTCCCTCTCTTCCTTTAAACAGAATTAAAGACAATGAAGGAAAGAAACAGGCGAATGTCTAGAGGCAGATTCCAGAGGCACCGTGTCTGTGTTGATCCAAGCCTCTTAACAGCAGCCCTCTGCGTCGTGGAGGCTCTGATAGCGTCGAGGAAGCGCTGGGTTTGGTGTCCGCTGGAGCTCTACCTCCGCCTCAGACTCCCTCCTTTGGCCCTGGGACAAGATGCCTTCAAGCCTCACTTCATAGTGACACCAGAGATAGCTGCACAACAGAAGCTGGAAATTCCTGTCTTGTTGATTAGGCTTGGGATGATAGCTAGTTGGGGCCCCTGAATTAGTTTCCGTCGGCAAATGCCCCCCCCCCCCCACCCCTCAACCATCGGTGCACACACATGTCTTGTGAACAGCACCCCCAGTGTGAAGGTGGGATGTGTGTGTGGTTGTCTCTGTGTTTTACTGGTGGAGGAGGAGATGGGTCAGCGCTCGGTGTCGTGTGTGTGGTTGTGTGTGTGTGTTGTTGTGTGTGTGTGTGTGGTTGTGTGTGTGTGTTGTTGTGTGTGTGTGTGTGGTTGTGTGAGTGTGGTTGTGTGTGTGTGTGTGTGGTTGTGTGTGTGTGCGGTTGTGTGCGCGTGTGTGGTTGTGTGTGTGTTTTATTTGTGGAGGAGGAGATGGGTCAGCGCTCGGTGTCGTGTGTGTGGTTGTGTGTGTGTGTGGTTATGTGTGTGTTTGTGTGTGTAGTTGTGTGTGTGTGGTTGTGTGTGTGTGTGGTTATGTGTGTGTTTTATTGGTGGAGGAGGAAATGGGTCAGCGCTCGGTGTCGTATGTGTGTGTGGTTGTGTGTGTGTGGTGTGTGTGTGTGTTGTGTGTGTGTGTGTGTGTGTGTGTGTGTGTGTGTGTGGTTGTGTGTGTGTGTGTGTGGTGTGTGTGTTGTGTGTGTGTGTGGTTGTGTGTGTGTGTGGTTGTGTGTGTGTTTTATTGGTGGAGGAGGAGATGGGTCAGCGCTCGGCGTCGTGTGTGTGGTTGTGTGTGTGTGTGGTTGTGTGTGTGTGTGGTTGTGTGTGTGTGGTTGTGTGGTTGTGTGTGTGTTTTATTGGTGGAGGAGGAGATGGGTCAGCGCTCGGTGTCGTAGGTTGACTGCTGGCCGGCCGTTTTCCTCCCTGGATCAAGCAGAGGTTTGAATGGTCGTTTTGTCCGTTTCGGTGCTGCCCTGTCTGGCTGTCCGCCCTGCTGTTGGTCTGGAACACCATGACTTCTTCACCAGACTGGTCGACTGAGAGCGACCAAGCTCAACCTCAGAGACACCCCTCAGATCCTCCCCTCTCTCCCACGTCTCGCTTCCCTTCCATCTAGCACTTGGCTGAATCTCTCCAAACTCTAAAGATGTACCACTTTGACTGTGCCCCTCCCTCCCCCCTTCCATCCCCCTCAGCGAAGGAGGTCTGTGATTGGGTGTATGACCGGAGCGAGGGGCGTGGAGTCATCAGAGGTGACGACGGGATCTTTGTCGACCTTCGCGGATGATCAAAGCCTCTGCAGCCCTGTTGTCAACGCTCCGGATTCTTCAACCCTGGGGGGCTCCTCTGTCCTCCCCCCCACTCCCACCCCCGCACTCCCGCCCTCCCGCCCCCCACCCCCGCCTCCCGCTGCGTCTGAGGACGTTTTGTGTCTAAAGAACCCCGCCCACACCAGATTACAAGGGTCTTGCACTACACTGGACACTCAATAATGATGATATCAGGGTGGAATTTCCAGCGGGGGAGGGGGGAGAGGCGGTGTCGGGAGGAGGGGGGGGGGGGGGGGGGGGGGGGGGGGGGGGGGACAAGACAGGGATGTGTCAGAGGACAGGGACACTGTCGTAGGTTTTTCGCCTCTCTAATTACCTGCCTGGAATATTAAAATAGCCTTTGATTTTTTCTTTTCAAGCGTGCCCGCTCGTTCGCTCGCGCACTCTTTTTCGTCTGCCCCAGGCACTGTGAGACCTGTGTTTTTCCAGACTCTTCACCCTTGTAGTTTGTACTCTCCACCCACCACCCCCCTCGCCCCCCCCACACACCTCCAGCTTTCATCTCTGCAAACCTGCATACCTGAGGCCGTGTTTGGCTGCACCAAAGATGACTCCTGTTGGCTTGTGGTTTGAGTAAAGGGGGGGGTGGGATGGGGGGATGGGGTGGGGGGATGGGGGGCTCTGGTGCTTTGCAGGTCACAGTGTTGACCTGTGTGTAAATACTACTCAACCCTTTTTAATTCAAAAACAGAGGTAGACTTTAAGGGAACTTGGGTTACCCTCCCCATGCCTCGTGAGTCGTGGGGTTCGGTCATCCTGACTCCTCCAACCCCAGACATAGCGCTCCTCCTGGGGAGAACAGAAGGGTGGGCTGTCCCAGTCTGGACCCTGGAGGTCTCAGCAAGCTATTTTAGTACCTTGTTGTGATTGGATTAGGCGGTATACCCCCGTATCCACGGTGGGGCCGGTGAGGTCACGCCGTTCCTTGCGGGGCCGTCTGAGAGAATGTTGGAGTTTGGGATGGGGGGGGGGGGGGGGTGCAGTCAGACATGGATGATCAAAGGAAGACTCAGGCCTCAAGGCCTGAGTCTGCTACTGATCGAATGTGTCTGTGTGCGTTTAGTGTGCGTCTGTGTGTGTTTTGCGTGTGTCTGTGTGTGTCTGTATGTGTTTAGTGTGTCTGTGTGTGTTTAGCGTGTGTCTGTGTGTGTTTAGTCTGTGTCTGTGTGTGTTTAGTGTGTGTCTGTGTGTGTTTAGCGTGTCTGTGTGTGTTTAGTGTGTGTCTGTGTGTGTTTGGTGTGTGTCTATGCGTGTTTCGCGTGTGTGTTGGAGGCAGGGGGGGGGGGGGCAACGTAGAGTAGTGGGGTCAGACATTTGCCCAGCCGTCCTCTGATTAGATGAAGCTGATTCCTGATTGGTTACAGGTTTCAGGAGCTCAGATATCCCTCCCAGCTTTGTTTTGGTCTCCAGGGCAACCGTTGGAACTCAGACTGTTTGGTGGTCAGGAGAAGGTTGACCTCTTTTTCAGCGACCCTGTTTTGAATCTTGTGTCACTCTGCTCCTCTGCCGTCTGTAGTTCAGTGTGTTATGCAAGCGACCCTTGTCAGCTAAACGTCAGCAGCCGCTGCACCAACCATGTGTGATTTATAGGTGCCAAGGTGATGCTCGACGTGAACCGTGATTGGACGTGAATGTTTGGTATCTGACCTTTGACCTTTGACCTTCGCCCTGTGTGGGTTTTTTTTTTTTGCCTTTATGACATCTTGACTGTGAGCCGTGTTCCGTGAAGGTATGTTTTAGATGTTGCGTTAGTTGTCTTTTAGGGTTGGGAAAGGAACGTGAAGGCAATGTTCCTGCTACCTGGGATAGTCGCACCTGCTGCAAGGAAGGAAGGAAGGAAGGAAGGAAGGAAGGAAGGAAGGAAGGAAGGAAGGAAGGAAGGGATCAAGGTAGAAATGATGTAAGGACGGAATGAAGGAAGGAATGCAGGAAGGAAGAGGGGAGGGAGGAAGGAAAGAAGGAAGGAAGGAAAGAATGAATGAAAGAACTCCAACAGGAACACAGTGAAAGAAGATGGCAGATAGCTTTGGAAGTCTATTCATTAGCTTCCTACAGAAGGGGTGTTTGTTGCGGAGCGAGTGGCTTTGTGAACCACGATCAGAAACAGCAGCTTCAGGTGAGGTCTCTGCAGGATCCAGTCGCTAGCACTTTTCCCAACTCACCAGTTTTATAGTCAAATTAAAACGTCTTACCAAAAAGATTAATGTCTAGACGCTAGTTATGAAAGACAGATATATTATATATCTTTTGGAAAACCAAACTGATTCATTCGATTCAAGTTTTCGGATTCTGGCAAACTCATTTGGAAACATATTAGATTTACCTTTGTGTAGAAAGTCCTGCCAAATGTGAACGTTCCCATGGTTTGGGATGACGTGATTTCATGTTGGATGTTTCGAAAGGCCGAGTTTTTCCCATTACCTTTGTAAGCTTCTCTTGTCCGCTTTAGTCAAAACATGTGTATGTTTTGAGCCTGTCTGTAACTGGGCTGGCGTGTGCAGAATGACATGGGCCAGGTTTCTCTCTGTTAAGCCAAAGTGGTGTGGTTTCTCCTGGCAGTAAGTTTGAAAGTCGTCTTGTGGTTGCTGTCGTGTGCGTGTGTGTGTGTGTGCTGTAGGTTAGTGTGGTTAATGTATGTTAGTGAGAGGAACAGCTGAGGTCATTACAGACCTATTCAGGGTTTTCCTCTCTTCCTCTCCCTCCCTCTCTCCATCTCTCCCTCTCTCTCTGTCTCTCCCTCGCTCTCTCTGACTCCCCCCCTCTCTCTCCATCTCTCTCTCTGTCTCTCCCTCCCTCTCTCCGTCTCTCCCTGTCTCTCGTTCTCTCCCTCCCTCTCTCCGTCTCTCCCTCTCTCTCGTCCTCTCTCTATCTCTCCCTCTCTGGTGATTAGTTTGAACTACCGATTTAACACATTTCTATCGTTCTGACTTACTCTTTTCCCATACGTAGCTCTTTCTATTAGGTTTTCCTGTCTCCCCCTCTCTCTTTGTCTCTCTCTCTCTCCTTTTCTGGTCTCTCTCCTCCTTGTTTGCTGTGTGATTCTCTTTCTGGTCTGCTCTCTCCTTCCTCTGCTCTGTGGTGCTGAAACATTTCCCGTGAGGCGGCAAACTCCCCCTGCCCTCGACAAGTCAGCGTCTCCCGAACGCAGAGGGGGAGAGGGAGACGCGAGCGCAGCAGAAAGAGAGGGGAGGAGGGAGGGACGGAGGGCGTGCTAGGGTAGTTGTTCTTGTGTCAAAGGCCTTAAGTCTGTCGGCAGCAATGTGTTTCCTGAGATAAGAACATCTGGGAGTGTGGCCTGCGGTTGTTAATGAGCGTCACCTTCAAGAAAAAAAGACTCGATTTCTTTTCTTCATCTTTCATTCCGCCTTTCATGCTCTGTTCTGTCTGTTACGAGCGGGCGGCGTGCGTGTTGTCTAATCCGCGCCCGGGGTGACCACCTGATTAAACGTCCTTCTGAGGGAGACGACACGATGAAAGTGGAAACAGATTCTTAAAGCAGCAGTTACCCCCCCCCCACACACACACACACACACTTTTTATTTTTTTGAAACATTCTGCTGTTCCCTGGCATGTTTCCCATCACCTTAATAGACGTAGGAGCGCCCTGTAGTTTGGCTCCTAATCTGTCCCAGGTGCCGGCGTTGTTTACCCAGCATGCCCCAGACCATGCTCCCCCAGACCGTACTGCCCCAGACCATGCTCCCCCAGACCGTACTGCCCCAGACCATACTGCCCCAGACCATGCTCCCCCAGACCGTACTGCCCCAGACCGTACTGCCCCAGACCATGCTCTCCCAGACCGTACAGCCCCAGACCATGCTCCCCCAGACCGTACTGCCCCAAACCATACTGCCCCAGACCACGCTTCCCCAGACCGTACTGCCCCAGACCGTACTGCCCCAAACCATACTGCCCCAGACCACGCTGCCCCAGACCATACTGCCCCAGACCATGCTCCCCCAGACCGTACTGCCCCAAACCATACTGCCCCAAACCATACTGCCCCAGACCGTACTGCCCCAGACCATACTGCCCTAGACCATACTGCCCCAGACCATGCTCCCCCAGACCGTACTGCCCCAGACCATACTGCCCCAGACCACGCTGCCCCAGACCATACTGCCCCAGACCGTACAGCCCCAGACCGTACTGCCCCAGACCATGCTGCCCCAGACCGTACTGCCCCAGACCAAACTGCACCAGACCACGCTGCCCCAGACCGTACAGCCCCAGACCGTACTGCACCAGACCGTACTGCAACAGACCGTACTGCACCAGACCATACTGCCCCAGACCGTACTGCCCCAGACCATACTGCCCCAGACCATATTGCCCCAGACCGTACTGCCCCAGACCATACTGCCCCAGACCACGCTGCCCCAGACCATACTGCCCCAGACCATACTCCCCCAGACCGTACTGCCCCAGACCATACTGCCCCAGACCATGCTCCCCCAGACCGTACTGCCCCAGACCATGCTCTCCCAGACCGTACTGCCCCTGACCATGCTCCCCCAGACCGTACTGCCCCAGACCATACTGCCCCAGACCACGCTGCCCCAGACCGTACTGCCCCAGACCATACTGCCCCAGACCATACTGCCCCAGACCACGCTGCCCCAGACCGTACTGCCCCAGACCATACTGCACCAGACCACGCTGCCCCAGACCGTACTGCCCCAGACCATACTGCCCCAGACCGTACAGCCCCAGACCGCGCTGCACCAGAGGCCACCGGACCGGAGTCGGATGGGGTCTTGGTGGACCGAGCCTCCGGCCCTGCGTCACGTGTCCCAGACTGATACAAATCTGACCGACCGACCTGCCAAACCCAGATCTGTGTGGTCTCTCAGCGAAACCCTGTTCATCTTCCGTCAGCCTTCTGTCCTGTACACACATCCTCCTTCATACGAGCTCACGCCTCCTGTTTTCCTGCTGTCTGCACTGCAAGAGAAGCACGCTTGTCTTGCCAACATCTGAGAATGTTTAGACGTCCAACAAAAGCGCTATTGTGAAGCTGCTATTGTCACAGCCAGGGTTCCTATGCGGTTACGGTACGAGCGATGATGCGGTGACGTGTTGGAATCATCATCTTCTCCCACATCGTTAGACGGGACGATACATTTATGATTGCTGATGCGTTTTTTTGGACCACCTAGCATTGATCACACACAGATGTCCCACCACACATCGAAACTTTCGCTTGGATTACGCTCTCTGGCATCGCGTCTGTGTGACTAAGATGAAAAATAAATCTATTTCTGGAGCGCTGTCACAGTAGCATTCATCATTTAGTCGTCACCTAAATATATTTCTTTTTTAATAAAAAAAAACTTTATTCCCAAATCAGCAACATTTATTGTGGCTGAAATGACATGTGGAAGGTAGAACAGGCAGTTCCACAAGAAGACAGCAGTCACTGGCTGGCTTCTCTGTACAGCCTGATGTCACCACAGTACTGAGGGTCCTGAGGGGAATGATGCCCCTTCTAGTGGTGTTCCACCTTCCCATCCCCCTCCCCTGTCTGCAGAACATGTGGCTGACTGGCTGGCTGGTCCTGGCTCGCTGACTGGCCTGTCCTGGCTGGTCCTGACTGGCTGGCTGGGTCTGGCTGGCTGGTCCTGGCTGGCTGGCTGGCTGGCTGGCTGGTTCTGGCTGACTGGCTGGTCCTGGCTGGCTGGCTGGTCCTGGCTGGCTGATCCTGGTTGGTCCTGACTGGCTGGCTGGTTCTGGCTGGCTGGCTGGTCCTGGCTGGCCAAATGCCAGCATCACATGTAAGTTAAGCCCCTCCTCCAATGCCCCCCGCAGGAGGCTGCTGGCCTCTCAGGACCAATCATGTCCAGCCAAAATTAGAAGCAGACCCCTGAGTGGTGGAGCCCTGGGGCATTTCCTGACTGGAACAGGCCCCTCCCCTTTTCCCCTCTATCGGCTCCCACTGATGTCAACCACCACTGACCAGAACACCTCTACTCCTGTCTGTGAACAGCCTACACACACACACATGCATGAAAACACACACATGCATAAAAATACACGCACACACAAATGAAAACACACAGGTACACATGCGTGAAAAAACACACAGGCACACATGCATGGAAACACACACTCTCCGACACACACGCACACACACACACATATATATTCTCACACACGCACATTCACAGACACACATGCATATGCACAAGCATGTCAGCCTACCTTTCTGTCACCTGACCACATGAGTTGTCTCACTATCCAATTGAAAGATTTCACTTCATCAAGCTTGCGCGTGTGTGTTTGTGTGTGTTTGTGTGTGTTTGTTTGTGTGTTCCAGATTGAAACTGATTGGTGGTTGTTCTCCAGGTAGATAGAAACTCCTTCTCAGTGGGACACTGTCACCTCAAAGTCTGACATGTGCTTTGCTGCGCCCCGCGTTACAAATCCCCCTCCCTCGGAAACAAGCCGCACACTGGTCGTTAGGGCTGTCGAACTTGACATCCCGTCTCTGACCAGAGAACATGCCGGCGCCTCACCGCGGCTCTCGTAGCGGTTAGAGAGTGGCCTGCGTTTAGGGTTCCTGTGGTTACGGCCGATCAGCGTTATCGCAGCTCAGGATCGCTGGAGCTCTGTGATCAGTTCTTTATAGAGAGGGGTAATTGTGTACTCGGCCTGGGCTTTGTCCGAAGGAATGAGAAAAAAAATTTAAGCAACAATCCTAAGCTGTTAACGCTTGTGTTCTCTTCCAGGGTCGGAATGACTCGAAACTATGTGTTATGTACACACACACACGCACTCACACACCCACAGTGAGACATTTAGATTGTATGCGCTTGATGGCACTCAGACAAAACGACATCTTTCTGATTCATGTGCATGGCTGCACATTTGAGTGCCCAAAATGATACAGGGCACAATGTCATGAACCTGCTTTATTTCAGGGTTAAAGGTGGGGTCTTTTTGACCCTTAGGACAGCATGCGTTGCAGAATAGGAAAAGAGCATGAGGGTTAATGTGATTGCTTCCACAGCTATATAAACGCTAGAGCTTGTGGCCAAGATATTTGGAGGAATGAGGATTGGACTGGAGATAAGGGAAGTGCGATACGTTTCCCAGACTGCGTCAACATAACAACTATTTGACAACATTTATGTAACATTGTTTGAAAGGAAGGATACAGTGGTTAATTAGACTTACTTTGTTGTCTGTCTCAACATGGGAAAATGTTGTTTTATTTCTACAACGATTGGAACTGAAGCATGTCTGTTTCGATTCTTGTTACCTTCCTGTGAGGTTGGTCTTGGAATTCTGATGGTTGTTATTACTGAAATGAAAGAGATGTGGGAATGTTGGAGGTGCGCTTTACAATCCTCTACGGAAACTTCCGGAAACGAATGTCTGAGGAGGTACAACGGCAACGGTGCTGGAAAACACCCGTGTTTGTCTCATCCCCGTCAGCCGCTCTGATAGAGCCCGCAAAAACACGATTCCTACACGGATTTGATTAGCGTTACTTCTGGTATATGCTGTGAAAATGTACAAGGTCAAAACATCCGGAACATCGGGACCTGTTGTTTTGGGGGTGTTTACCACATGCAGATTGAGCTAACCTCATTTCATTGTGGAATAAAAGATCAATGTTTTGAGAAGATCATCGCTTGTCTTGTTTACTGTGGATAGTTTATATCTTTGTTTTATTTCTCTGGTCAGACTTCAGAGCATTCTTCTAAACTGAGTTCACACATGTGTCCTTGTTTATGGGCTCGGATGTGCTCTTTATCATCAACAAAACTCTTAAATCGTTTCCTGTTTAGTGACCTTGAGACTGAACCCAGACACGAGCGCCTTGCTGTCAAGTCTTTTCCGCATTAGGAGAGATGACATCATCCGGACGTTAGATCGGAAGTAATTCGAGTTTGGGGATGATTCAATCTGGTTCTCCGAGGATCAGGAGAAGGCTCTACAAGGTTCTTGAGAACCTTGGTTGAGGTTCTTGAGACGGTTTGATTGGAAGCCGTATCTTCCGTACAGAGTCAGAGTCTTTTTGCGACATCTGAAAAGGAAACTCCAGCTGTCGGGAACATTGGGTTACCGTGGCAACCCCTGCCAAGCTTCAAAGAGCGGTCGGAGGAATTATCTTTCTGAATCTTGGTACAGAGTCCCATTACACAAGGCATAGGAACACTATGTCAACATTTCCATTCATGAGCGTTTTTATTTTATATATAACTTGAGATCTCCTTTCCATTCCGAGCGGCCAAACATATTTCACTGTTAGCTTTAAAAGTCGTCTTTGATCTCCCGACTGTTCCTTTTCTCTACGGGTGCCAGAATCTAAGTTTAGGAAATACCATTCACTGGATGTTATGCATTATTATAGTATTTGTTTGTACAGTACTTTTCATAAAGACATGTGCGGCCATTTGCCGTGGAACTTAATCTAAATAACCCTCCCTCAAAGAAAATGCTGATCATTAAAAGTTTCGTTTTGTTCTGTGATGAATCCGTTGCCAGGACATATGGTGCAAAGTTGTGTTGACTTAATAAAAAGCGGTTAGACATTTGACAAGTGAAGATTTGTCCTGAAATATTTTATTACGAAAGACCCTCAGTGAAAATCCGCCAGAGGTAGCCTGCCCAATTCCACCTACTTTGTTTTCTTTTACAGAAACGAATGAACCGATCAACCATTTAGTCGTGGTATAGGTACAGGCGTATCTGTTCAAAGCAAATTAGGCTACACCAAACCATTCCTAAAACGAGCACATTCTGTATTGTCTGGTTCCTTGTTAGGCAACTATTGAAATGTAAGTTAGGCAACTATTGAAATGTAATGCAGCTGTTGCACGCTAATTGCCCTTCTTTAAACAAGGAAACTCTTGTTCCACCAATTTGCTTGCATCGGCAAAAAAAAAAAGAGAGAAGCCGTCTGTCTGTGTAGGTTGAGCGCAAACCCGTTCCCTCACATTCGGTCCTCTGCACAGCTGTTGCGGCTTAAGTCACTCGGAATCGTCCTCGAAAGGACTTAGCAGCTCGTTAGCGGACCGAACAAAGTCAGAAAGATTGAAATGCGACTACCGACCCTGACCGGGGAACAGAACAGACCGGAGCGGTGACGTCGCCGACACGTTAGTGGCGACGCCGGTCTTCTTTATAAGGGGTAAAAGATGACAAGATCCAACGATGACACTAGGACATACCTCAGTCATTAGGTCGCCCTATTATCTCTGCCTAGAGCAGCTGATGTCCTGCTGTTTGAGAAGTCAGAAGGTGTGTGTGTGTGTGTGTGTGTGTGTGTGTGTGTGTGTGTGTAGTGTGTGTGTGGGCGGTGTGTCGTGCGTGTGTGTGTGTGGTGTCGTGTGTGTGGGGGGGAGTGTGTGTGTGGGGGGTGGGGTAGTGTGTGTGAGGGGGGGGGAGTGGTGTGGTGTGGGGGTGGGGTAGTGCGTGTGTGTGTGTGTGTGTGTGTGTGAGAGAGAGAGAGGGGGTTTGTGTGTGTGTGGAGGGTGTGTGTGTGTGTGAGAGGGGGATTGTGTGTGTGGAGGAGGGGGGGGGAGAGAGTCTGTTAAGAGATTTGTGTCAGTCAAATGCAGCTGATGGTGTCCCCATACAAACTGCGTGAGTTTTGTGTGTGAACTTTTCTGACTGAGACCGAACGCTCTGAGGTTAGTCCTCCATACTGTTTCACTCCATTGCAAGGTTGTCCGACCAGTCAACTGCTACAGCAGCTCTTGGCGTTCCTCGTCTTCTATCTTCCTTTTCGCTCCCCCTGTGCTTCTCACTCCGTCCCGCTCCCCGGCCACGCAGTCTAAAGGCAAGAGATCTAGTTTCCTGTCTGTTTACAGGAAGCTCGCCGTTCGTCTAGTTCAAGACGTGACACGTGAACCCGAACATCCGCACTCCCTTGCCAACACAAATATTTGGCCATAACTTGGAATTCAGTCAAAGAAACTATTCCAATTATTCATTATCAGACGGATATTTGTCTGAACTCCCATCAATCACAATCAAGTGTCTGTTATTCAAGTTTAACGTCGGTTCTCTCCCGTTTCCTCACAGAAATCGGACCCGTTACCATCACAACAGACCCCAAGAAGTTCCAGTATGAGCTTCGAGAGCTCTACGTGCAGGTACGTTGAAGAGACGACCGGACCGAGACGACCGGACCAATACTCCTTTAACCCTGTCGAACACCAGCGCCTCCGCACTGAAACATCGATTCAGAAACTCGTCTTCGAGTAAACAACCTTTTGAGGAGCATGTTTATTTGTCTTTCTGGGGGGATTTTCCGTCATATTTACTAACACAGTCACCAAGCCAAGTTCGAATCTGTACACAACGCTTCAGAGGAGGATGTAGCGCTCATCGTCTTTTCAACGCCGAGACACTTCGCTAAACATCGATTTATGTTCAGAGTAACGTTGAGCTACGAAGGTTAGCCAAGTGTACGAAAAGTCAACCGCTGTCTGGTGAACCACACAACCACTGCTCCCTCAATGAAAGTCCGTAGGGTTTCATCGGCCTGTCTTCTCTCATACATGGGACTTGATGTGTGGTAAAGAAAAGCTGTATTCAGCCTCTTCAATTTTCTTAGTGTGTGTGTGTGTGTGTGTGTGTGTGTGTGTATGTATGTATGTGGGGGGGGGGTAGTAGGACTGGGGCTGATAGGTTATTAGGGCATGGAGGGGGAGGAGGGGGGGCCAGAGGAGTCCTCACATACCATCCATGTGCTCTGGAAACATGGAGTAGACTGTTCCAGATGTTCTGCTTGGAACGTCCCGGCTCCAGACATCAGCACAGACACCTTCCGGAATCCCGCTGTCTCTCTGTTCCTGGGTCATCGAGGGAAGCCTGCATTGCTTGTGGACGTTGCAGAATGTTTGCGGTCCTGAACACACAGATGTTATGCGTTGTCAAGTCTGAACGTTGCAGAACGTTTGCGGTCTTGAATGCACAGGTGTCAAGTGTTGTCCAGTCTGAACGTTGCAGAACTTTGCAGAACGTGTTGTCCAGCTTCCAGCAGGAGACCACTCACCCCACATTTGTCCCCAGGGAGGCGGAGACTGTCCGGAGATGAGCATCGGTGCCATTAAGATCGCCCTGGAGATCTCCCTGCCTGGCTCCTTCATTTATGTCTTCACCGACGCCCGGTCAAAAGACTACAAGCTCACTCATGAAGTCCTACAGCTGATTCAGCAGAAGCAATCTCAGGTCTCTCTCTCTCTCTCTCTCTCTCCACCATGGCAACCAACTACACCAATGTAAATCCATATCACAGAGGTTTAAAACTTGTGTGTGTTTGCGTAGGTGGTTTTCGTGCTGACAGGAGACTGCGATGACCGGACTCATGTCGGGTACAAAGCTTATGAGGAGATTGCCTCTACCAGTTCTGGACAGGTGTTCCACTTGGACAAGAAGCAGGTGAACGAGGTAAGAGAGACTGTCAGAGCCTCTTGTCAAGTCACTTTTACGAAGGAGGCACAGGCAGAAATAAACGAGCTGACAGGAATAGAGTGTAATCCTCTACGGTCCCCCAGAGCCTCTAACTCCCACCTGCCTCTGTGACCCCTGTGCCCCTTCTCAGTGTAGCCCTAACAGGGCTCTCCACACCTGGCCCCGGTGTGGACAACCTCCCCTCCCCACCACCCTTCTCTCCCCTCCCCAGACAGGCCTGCCACTGGTTTCCGGCCTGGGCTGCTAACTGCCATGCTCTTCCCCCAGGAGAGAGGCTTGATGGAGGGGGCATGTGTGGAGAGAGAGCGGGGCCTGGGAGTTCAGAGGGTCAGGCACAGGGGGGCGGGGTCACACAGGAGCCGGAGGGGTCCGGGGTCAAGGCACAAGAGGGACTTTTCGCCGACACCTGTCGAGCGGGTGACCTCGACAGTGCTGAAAACGTTAAGAAAGGGGGAGGGGGGGGGCAGGTTCCGGAAGAGACGCAGTAGGATGTCAGTGGGGAATGCGATGGCTGATGTTTAGAGAGAGCATTCTTCACACACACACACACACACACACGCATGCATGTTCAGAGCCAGAATTAAGCCCTTAGTCTTGTGGGTTTCCTCCACGCAGGTTCTAAAGTGGGTGGAGGAGGCCGTCCAGTCCTCTAAGATTCACCTGCTGTCTACAGACCACAACAGTGGACTCAGCAACACATGGCAGATACCCTTCGACCCCAGCCTCAAAGAGGTCACCGTAGCCCTCAGCGGCCTCGCGCCCCTCATCGAGATACGTAACCCCCAGGGTAGGCGACCTCAACCCCCTCCCCCGTCCCCGTGACCCACACACACACATTCTTGCACACGACAACTAACACCGTCATTACTTTCCTAAGGATTTCCTAAAGCGTTTGTTGATCCCGTTGCAACCGAAGTAAGACGGAGGATGGAAACGCGGTGGCACTCGATGATTTTTCAGGAATCTGCGTGCGCTATGTGTTGACAGGTAAACTGCTCAGGATAAGTGATGGGCTGCACCAACTCCTTCACATTCCCAACTCCGCCTGGGTCGTCAGCATTAAGAACCCCGAGCCAGGAATGTGGTCAATAAAGGTAAACAACGTCCCCCCCCCCTTCTCTCCTCTCCTCCTACCTGAGAAGAACCCCCTAAACAGGAAAACTAGGTCCCCCGTCGTTTTAAAATGACTTATACAGGTTAGTGGGAAAGGCCTAGCTGCAACCTTAGGAGGGTCTAGCTTAGCAGTGCCCTTGAGGAAAGCACTTACGCTGAATTACGACCACCATCCATCAAGCCGTGTAAACGGACGGATGTGCAATCGATAAGCCATGCGGAGGCTGCTCCGCGTTTTAGCAAGCATCCGCTGACCGAATAGGGAAGAAGCGACTGAACTCTAGAAAAGGCCATTCTGACCTCCCAGCAAGGCTGTTCCTCCTTGTGAGTGAACACGCATCCAAGGTCGCAGTTTGACAGTGCCTTGTCATCATGTCTGGGTCCTGTGGGGCCCGTTTAGGGGGGGCCCGTTTAGGGGGGGCCCGTTTAGGGAGGGCCCCTGCGCCTCACACCCGGGCCCCTACTGCGAGAGGAGGCCCCGATGCATACATCCAGCACGGTGCCCTCTCCATCAACGCCAGACGACAGGAAATGACTTGCTTTTTACATTTTTTTTTACCTGAGCGATGAGCTGGAGTTTGCTGAGGCGACAGTGCAGACAGTGCAGTCACGCGGTGCAGGTTTTCCTGGTGAGTTTCACGGCTGCTCCAGAGGAGAGTTACAAAGTGAAAAAGGGTTTAAATGAGTTATGAAGCATGGTAGGTTGGTTGTTGTGGTTGGACAGGAGGGCGTGCGAATGAAATGGCACCGCTTTGACCCCGCCTCTTGCTTGAGGTTTAGGATTTCGTTATTATTTCGCCTCGACATCGATGTCCTTTTGATGTTGTTGTTGTTGTTGTTGTCGGGGCAACATCACCGTGGCAAACATTCCTCTAAACGCTCCGCCTTGCCGGATAATCGCTCTTTAGTCTCTTTCAAGTCTCCATCTTATCGTCCTGCTCACAAACTCCTGTAAAACTCTGGTCCACCATCATGACCTCACATCTCACAGCAACCTGAAGAATGTGTTGTTGACATCACTTATCTGCCCTGACTGCTTCTTGTACGTTTGGCGAGGAATAAAGTGTTATTTTGAATAAATGAGCTGTGTGAGGAGTTGAGTCGGAACGTTTTTGGACTGAGAGAGAGCGGACAAATGGCAGAGCTGTATCAAACCTGACTGCAGTTGGCCGGTGGTCGGCGTATTCCTCTTTTACCCACAATGCTCGGCTGCTGCTGCCGCTTCTGATCATGATCCTGTCTTCCTCTCCTGTCCCCTCAGCAGCTCTCAAATACCCCCCCCCCCCCCCCCCGACTCTGTCCCCAGCTGTGTGTCCGAGGCCAGCGAGAGCCGAGGCTGTGTTCTATGCTGTGTTCAAACCTGTGCCATGCTGCGTTTCCTCTGTGCTAATGAGCCGTGACCTGGACATGTAGCACTGTGGTCATGGTGTGTGTGTGTGTGTGTGTGTGTGTTCGTGTGGAAGAATGTGATCCTTTTTCAAAATCTGCCTTTAATTGGTTACCGTGGATTGTCGAGAACTAATCACCCTCGGCTTCCTATCAGCACCTCAGTTTTCCAGACATCCCTCAGTTGTGCTTTCGCACGCGTGTGTGTGTGTGGGGATCATTCCCAGGGTTGCCTCTAGCTTGCTGACCCGAGCGGTGTGTGTGTGTGTGTGTGTGTGTGACCCTAGTGATGAGTGTGTATGGGGATTATTCCCAGGGTAGTCTCTAGCTTGCTGACCCTAGCGGTGTGTGTGTGTGTGTGACCCTAGTGATGAGTGTGTATGGGGATCATTCCCAGGGTAGTCTCTAGCTTGCTGACCCTAGCGGTGTGTGTGTGTGTGTGTGTGTGACCCTAGTGATGAGTGTGTATGGGGATCATTCCCAGGGTAGTCTCTAGCTTGCTGACCCTAGCGATGAGTGTGTCTTGGATTCATACTGCTTGGTGTTTTATGGCCCATGATAATAGTTTAGGAAGGTTGTAATTTGAAAAGTATGCAAACAGCCCAGGAGAACGAGCTGTGGCAGCCTGCCTCGCACCACCATCTCTCTCTCTTTCCCTCTAGTTATTCAACTCTGTTTCTCTCTCTCTCTCTCGTTATTCAACTTTCTTTCGCTCTTCCTCTCACCGTCTCTCTCTTATTTGAACACATCAAATAATCAAATAGGGGAAAACAGCAGGACTGTATTTTAAGTGACTACAGGATGGGTATCTCTTGCCAGACAAACGGCAAAAAAAGATAAAGAATGTTCCTTGGATTTGTATTTCAGAATGTTCCGAGCCGACAACGTGCAAACAAGCCCAAGCAATGGTTCGGATCGGTTTGGGGTCCGTTACAAACCGACAAAGTTGACTGTAGTTGTGAAGACCGTCCAACTTTTTTTTTAAATTACACGACAATCTGACCAATTGTAGTCTCCCCCCAAACCCTGCAGTCACACATCCTTGTCTTCCTGTACCGGCAAACTCTCTGGTTGATGACAGTGTCCCTAAGAATTATAAGAACTTCTCCCTCCCTCCCTATAAGAGCAGGGTCTGGGTGTATACGGGCTTGGGCGTGGATGGATTAATGACGGGGACAAATTGCGGGTCTCTATTGTGTCTCAGGATGTGCTAAGAGTCATTCCCTCGGTTACGACTCCATTGGTCATCACTTAATGACTAAGTGGGCCAACCAACGGTGTTATTCTCTGACAACTGTTAGGGTGGCCGAGTAGTGATGCGGTTTTCAGTTCTGGCTGTTATTTCCACCTGCAAACTGTGCATGTTTTCTCATTTATAGTAAGCGATGCAGGCAAACAGTATGCATACAAAGCTATACATTTATTTTCCAATGGCTGAATTATTAGTTATGCTCGTGTTGAACATGTTAAATCAAATTGCGTGTGCGTCTGTGTGTACAAGCGCTTTTTGAGCGTAAATCAAAGTTAGGCATTTGACACGTTTTTAGAAATAAAATGTGCGCAGAACTGCAACTTTTCGTTTTTCCCACAATTGTTCAAACACATTTCTTCAAATGGGTGACCCCCATTTTCTCAAAACCAAATCTTTAAACTTTATTTCCAAAACGTCTGACTTTTGGCTCAATCGTTCGTTCCTAAAACAAGTAAAACCGATGCTCGAAATACAAACGAGTCTTTGGGTCGTAAACTCAGCAAATCAATATATTTCAAGACCGTGAAACGATCATTACACACAACACCAGCAATGGAGGGTACTTCTATGACCACAGACCAATTCCTGTTGGAGATTTACCCTGGTATATGAGCTTTACTCAGTCATTTTTTCGTTTTGGTTGTGTTTCAGAGGAAAACTTAATCGGGTTAAGAAAAGGGCTGGAATGGTGGAAAGCAAACATCTACAGTAGAAATTGCTGGTTGATGTTGAAACATTTTCATATATAGACGCCATGTTGAAAGTTGTCCCAAACCACCATTAGACAGAAGTGAGATCAATGGAGTCATTGTGTTTTACAGATGACAACTGTGTTGTAGTTGTGCTCACGGCTGGCTACGTGTCTTTGCTATTGTGCAGTCCCAGTGCAACATGTTTTTAGCGAATGACCATGTTCAGAGTTATGTCCAAAAGGTTCTGATTCGACAAATGGGTTTTGGCCACGGCACGCTTGATTCTGAAAATGCGGTTAAGCGTTTTAGGGAATCGGAAAAAACGAATGTATCAACCCAAATAGATTCACCAGGCTGTGAAACTCATTAAATGGTCATTACAGGAGCATGAAACTGCTCAGTTAACACAGCGCAGGTTCTAGGAAGGAAAGTCTAAACCCTGTGTAGAGAACGCAGTCTCTATGGAAGATGTTCGACTGCTAGAAACTGAAATCTGAACAAACCTTGGAGTTAGTGAAAAGCTCATCGCAAATGGTTGCAAACTGTTTTTTGTTTGTTTGTTTGTTTTTGTCGCTGTTTGTGTGTGTGAGAGAGGTTGTACACGCTGTCTTGCATTAGATCTTGATCTCAAACACCAGCTGATTGTGTTTACTGTTGACAACCTCAGCATCACCCGCATGTTTGGACTGTCTCACCATCTAAATGACAGATTGTAAATCACGCCCACTGTCATGGCTGGAAAATTATGTTACTGGAAGATGTTCCTTTTTCGAAAAAACAATGTTGGGTTTTCTACACGCTGTAGCTTAGCAACAGTAGAATGTTGGATACCTATTAGAATGAGAACTTTGAAAACTTTGTGAGCCAACCAGGAATCCATCCATCTTCTATTAGAGACAACAATTATAAACAGTAATACATTTTCTTCCTTTGATCAGGTTGTTGACCTTGGTTACCGAGAGGAGAGTCATTCTAGACTCACCTCTGGGCCCCATAAGAAAACAAGTGGACGGACCTTCAGATAAACACACGTCAACTATGAACATATTATAGTATTATACTTGACTTTCGACCTGAATTGAGGCTTCATGCTAGGGTCCCATCGCGTCTTCCAGATAACACAACGGCTACAGGCCTTTTCAGGCATCTGTTTGCAAGACCAAATATAGGTGGAAACACACATTCAGTCATTGTCACTCTATTGCTCCAAACCAATAAGACTTACAAGGATCCTGATAACTGGGGAAAGAACGTCAGTGTTACATTTCGAGGGAACACAACCATGCTGTTCCCATGCCCATACTGTTCAATAACAGCTTTCAGTGTATCGTGCCTCTGCCTCGTTTGTAACCAGAGGAAGAGAACCATGCAGATACGTGAACAGACCCACGACGGCTTTGATTCAAGGAAAAGCAATGACCCTCTGTTGAACAGAACTTTTTAATGGCTGAATAGACATATTGCAGCACAGAACAACGGTAAATAGCTCCTTCAGTCTGTTCCACAACAATTGGTAAATGAAGCAATTCGAAATGTCACATGGTCCAATTTGATTGGGTTTCAACGTGAACATGTAAATTCAGGCAACTCTCCTTTCCCAAATGACACAACCCCCCCCTCCCCCCCTGCAATTTCACGACTGCTCTATTTTCAACGTCTCAGAACCTGTTTGTACCCGTTTGTTTAGTCTGTGGTGCCCCCATTTTGGATGCATTTGAACTCTGCATCTGACCACACAGCTGTAGCTCTAACTGCATCTTCATGCTCTGCCCCCCCACCACACAGTCTGTTTGGCACGATTCAGGCAAGTGGTAGAAAATACAAGCAGACAGACACACCCAGAGACACCTGTGTGTTGCGGCACTGAAACGGCTGGCTGCTCCGTCTTCAGTCTACAGTTCAGATGACTCTTGCCAAACTCTGAGTACTAAATCCAATGGTTCAGCCTCCATTAAAGTAAAGAGGATGTTACCTGAGTCCAGGTCTTGGACTGGTGTTCTGACACGATGACAGAACTCTCTCTTAGGAAGCGACGGGATACGAAAAGGCTGCGTGTCATCGCTACTCACATCAGACTGAGTTAGGGTTGGGAGTGGCAGGAAAACGTTGATCTGCATTCGTTAGTAGAGCGATGCTTAAAAACCCTTGTGCTGCCTTTAGGTTGTTGTGATTCACCTTTTGTACCACAGCGGTAGGTCATAGTGACCCCAAGGCAGCACCAGGGAGATGGTGTTCACTTCTTACCTTATTAAGGCCCAGTCTGAAGTGGATGGTAGGTGAATGAGATGATCCAGTCTCCTAAATGTAACACCATTTACCTTTCAGGTTTGACTCACCTTACAGCACAGCTCAGGTAAAGACAGAAGTACATCATAGGTAAATAAGACGATCCAGGTTTAACTTGAGAACCTACCTTCAGTGTAATTTGTACATACACTGCTGGTTGTTGAACACACAACAATAATATTAACATAACATTTTCTTCCGATTGCATTGATTCTGTGTGTATATTCAGGGCGCCTCCTCAAAGCCTTTACTTCTATTTCACGTGTCAGGAAGCAGTACCAAGTCAATTGACGCAATCACTACGCTCTAGACTGGCGTGATTACTTACAGTAAGAGACGCCAACCTGAATACCAGGCTCCTATCTACTCTGCTCTACTCAAATTCTACTTGAATTGGGTATGCATGCTTTGGGCGGCATGGCTTATCTGGGTTCAACGGATCCAACGTTAAAGCTAACGGCAGCTCGCTAGCTAACGCCCGTCTGTCACAGAGCGGGTCAAGGTTTGACCGGGCTCGGCACCGCACTGCTGCTTGGCACGACTCGTCCGGTAAAGTCGAAGGTGAGAGTGCGCTGCCCTGCTAGCCCATCGCAGTCCGCGCAGCATGGCGCGGGATGCTCTTCGGCATTTGTCCACGTGCAGACTGGAACAGACCGGAGGTCAGCGCTCTTCAAGATTCGCGCGTAGTCTGTAAAGGGCTAGCGAGGAACGACCACGGACACGGCCACTGCGCGGATCAAGCTCGGCTCAGATCAGGTCGGCTGGGCTAGCTCACGGTAGCTCGCTAGCAAGCAGCAGTTGCCAACGGCACGGCAGTTTAGGCACACGCAGATCGGATTTAAATTTAAACTGAATTTTATGTTTGTTGTATTTATGTTCTTTAGCTCTTCAGTATTACTTATTCATACAAAATGCTTTTATAATAACTTCAAATCTGTATAGATGTTTGTGTCTACATTTCTGCAAGCACAGTAAAATCTGTGTTCATGTCAACTTTGCAATAATAATAATTAATTCTAAGTCAGATTCTAATTGCCTTTGCTTCCGTTACACAGCTTAGGCATGATTTAAACAAAAGGTAACAGTAGCTAACTAACAATTAACTACAGTACTAAGCTCAGGTTCAGACAGAGATGAATTGTAAGTGAATGAAATGATCCAGACCACTGAATATTACCCACCTACCTTACTAGTCTAACTTACTGTACAGCCATAGGCTCAGGTCCAGATGGCAGATGAATGAGACGATCCAGATTTAAGATTACACACATACTTTACAGGTTTGAGGTACCTTACAGCAATACGCTCAGGTCCGGATGGTAGGTTGAATGAGACGATCCAGACTTCAGATTACACGCGTACTTTACAGCAACAGGCCCGGCTCTGCTCTGCTCCTTAAACATAGTGGAGGAGGCTTTCTGACAGACACGTTTTAGTCAGTCACAGAACGAAGCGTTACAGAGGATGCACAGCCAAGTCAATAGACCAACAGACTTCTCACGTCTAATTAACCATTATGACATCATAAAACCCATCTGGAGTGAAGTTACACTTAGTGGTTCACCTTAAGGTCCGACTGTGTTGAAAAGTGGGAGAATAGCAGACTATATTGAACAGGATCATGACTGCTTTGATGAATAGAAAAGAAATGACACCCCTGTTTGACAGAACACGCTTGGATGATGAGATTGACTTACTGCTGCACAGTAGGACTGTAATGAAGCTTCTTTGGTATTTTAAAATGACAAATGGTAAATGGCCGAAATGACACACCCTTGCAATTTCATTCCAGTTCTACTTTCAACATATCAGAACCTGTTTGTACCTGTTTGTTTAGTGAAAGAGAACAGAGTCATCTGTCCTTTCTGACACCGTTTAGGATGCATTTGAACACTGCATCTGCCCACACAGCAGTCCCCCTCGCGTGACACTCACCCCCCTGAACCAGCCCCCCTCACCCCTGAATCAGCCCCCCCGACCTCGCGTGACACCCTCACGACCCCCCGCTCTTAACCAGCCCCCCTCACACCTGGAAATCGCCCCCTCATCCCCTCACCCCTGGAACCAGCGCGCCCCGCCCGCCTCCCGCCCGTTGTCGGTCATGCGATATAGCCACGCTCACCAGCCACGAAGTGACTAGCCCCAGTCCCTGCACCACCTGCAACCGGCCCCGCCTTCGCGTGACCATCACCCTCCCGCATCAATGGTTTGATCGTGCGATGAGGTATGAGACATAGCCCCCCCTACCCCTGAACACCCCCACGCCTTGAACACCCTGCGTGACCCTTAGCCCGCAAAACTACCCCCCTCATCCCCTAAAGGCCAGTCCCCACCCCACCTCCACCCCCCCCTCGCGACCTTCACTCCTAAGGTCACTCAGCAGGTCACCAACGAGCACAACTGTCAGGGTGATGCAACACACCTGTTACTTATCAGATTACGCGCCACAGTTGTTTGTCCATCAGCTAGACAACAGTCATAAAAGTCCTCTGCATCGCTGTTGAACATGTGCTGTAAGGAAACACGCGGAAGCATCACTAGTCCCTGATGTTTTAATGCTGCGCGCAAGCAAACGACACGCACACAGAACATCACACACACACACACACAATACCCCAAACTAGCCCCCCCTCATCCCTAAACCAGCCCCTCCCCACCTCCACCCCCCCTCCTCGCGACCCTCACTCCTAAGGGTCACCTCAGCAAGGTCACCAACGCACAACTGTCAGGGGATAAACACACCTGTTACTTAGTCAGATATTACACGCACAGTTGTTTGTGCCATCAGTATACAACAGTCCATAAAGTCCTCTGCATAGCATGTTGAACATGCTGCTGTAAGGAAACACACGCAAGATCAAGTGTCCACTGATGTTTAATGCTTGGCGCACAGCAAAACACACGCACACAGACACACACACACACACACACACAAATATTGGCAATTCTCAAAGACACATACTTATCTGTTGCATTGGGGAACAAGATTGTGCTTCTCAGGCCTTACTGGAATCCGCAGCATACTCCAAAGGTTTCAGTGTAGGAAATGTTCCCATCTCAAACTGTGAATTGGACTCAATGTAATTGTGCCTGTGGATAGCCAACGTCATTCTCCATACTAACGAAATAGCCACTAGCGCAATTACTTCCAGCAATAAGCTGTGCTCCACTAAAGTGAAGAACAAGATGGTGGAGTTTTTGGAAAGACGAGTGGAACTAATTACAGAACAGAGAGAAGGCAGAGACTGTATGTGTGGCGGGAACTTGACATTAGTTGTAAAGCTCAACACAACATGTATATCCCAAGTTCAGTGGCGGGACGAGGGGCGGCCATTACTGGAGGAAGGACTGGGAAGGCCTGCAGAAACAGGCGGAACCTTCCGGATCAGCTCAAGAAAATCCAACTCTTAGATATGAACATCTCCAGTGCAGTTTGTGTGGAACAGCGGCTAAAGTTTGAAGGGGTTAACCAGTGGTGTAGTCTACTTTTTTGTAGTGAGTATACTGTGATTGTATCCACCCAGTCGCATACTCACCCATCCCAGAGCAAAACCCCATAAGCACCACCACATTCACTAATGCATAAAGTATGCCTCTATATGTAACAAAACGGCGCCGTGGAAAAATACCGGCGTGAAAACCAGAGAATGGTTCTCGTTGGTCGACAGATTCGATGTTTCGAATGCGATTGCTTGAATGCTGCGATGTTGATCTGAAAAATGACAGCTCCACCTTCGCAGGTGCTCTCACACCTTTGCTACTTTTGTTAATATCTTGGGAATACCTACTGATGCTGCTAGATTTAGTAGATTATACACTGAAGTGCGGGATAGACAGTCAGTGTGCCGCCGCAGTGAAAATGTAACGTTGACAACAGTGTAAGAATATTGACCAGTTTTCCACAATATTCTCAACAAAGAACATGTAAATGTATCACACAAAGAAACACAACAGACCCACCTTCGACCTACAAGCACACCTCATCATTCCTCCAGAAATGATGACCTTCTCTAGTTGAACAAGGGGGCATTAAGATCACAGTCTTACCAATGAGTTCTTTTCAATGTTTCGATTCGAGGAGTTAGACGAACAGGCCAGCACTGTTCAGTTTTCCATTGAGAGCGAGACAACCGAATGCGTCGGATTATATATATATAACAATACACTTTAGCCACTTTAGATACCATTTACAATGTAAATAAGAGTGTGCACTTTACACTTTATATTGTATTTTTTTACAACCATGTTTATTTATCCTTTTGTTATTGCATGCACCTATTTCCTTCATTCCTGTCCAAAACTGTGTGTTGCAACAGTGGAATTTCCCCATTGTGGGACAAATAAAGGATCTCTTATCTTATCTTATCTTATCTTATATGTTGTTTCAACTCGGGTGAGGGTTTTCACGTTGCCGAGACGTGCGTTTTCATTGTAATTACTCAGTCTATGTTTCAACCTAGCTTCAAAGGGGGGCTGACTCTTCTAAACACGACGTTGCTCGTTTTTTCTCTAATTATAATACTCATGTTTGACGGATTAAAGCATAACTGTCGGACTCAAAGTGCTCCTCGTATTTGTGATTCGTGGGATTTTTATTTTATTTGTTTCTACATAAATCAGCATAAACCAGTAGCGCTGTCTGGGTTCGTAGTCTGTGCAGATGCTCTTCACTGCATTGAGTCTACAGGGCTTGTTTACACACAAAAGCAAATGACAAAGGGTTCCCTTCAACAAATTGCACAAAGGCTCTAGTTTCAAATGAAAATACAGTTTACGATCAAGCTGAAGAGTTCACTTTTCTTTGTGGCGCTTTCTATGACCCGCTCCAGGGATTTCGAACAGCGTATGTTATTTTGGTACCTAGAGAGATTGTTGTATTCTGAACATGAATGTCTTTTGTTTTCGCAGACAGCCAGCGAAGGCAGGCATTCAGTCAGGATATCTGGACTCAGCACGATAGACTTTAGGGCCGGGTTTTCCAGGAAACCCACTCTGGATTTTACGATGACCTCCAGTCGACCAGTTCAAGGTCAGTGAGGTTGAGTGTTGACCTTCCCGAACCAGCTTTTCCATCTTGTTTTCGTCAGGAGTTGATGGGATGTTAGTTTTAGTGCTTCCATTCAGGATACCTGCTGTCTTTTTGAGTCGAAAGGATGTTTTCTGTTTTTTGGATGACTTGAGTGTTGGTTTTTGTCTTTCCGTTGTCTAACTCGTCACCCTCTTTTGTTACTTCCTGACCTGTCCGTCGTCCAGGTATCCCCACCCACATCTTGCTGAATACGACCGGGCTGTCCCCTCCAGCTCGTGCTGATAGGCTAGAGCTCCTGTCAATCACGGGTGGCGTCCTGAAGACTCTTCCTATTCGTTACTACCCCGACCGCCGGCCGTATGGCATCTGGAACATCACAGAGTTTGTCCCGCCCAGCGAGGCTTTCTTCCTGCGGGTGACAGGATATGACGGCGACGACTTCCTGTTCCAGAGGGTGTCCAGCGTTTCCTTCTCCAGCATCATCCCTGGTCAGTTGTCCGATCGATCGATCGATATCGATCCACGGATTCAATTCCAGTCAACTCGTTGACTGTTTCCTGCCCCTCCTCCGCCCCGCCCCCCTCCTCCGCCCCCGTTCAGGTGCCCCAAGGGTCCTAATGCCTGCCACTACCCCAGGCTACTACCTGCAGAGCGGGAACATCACGTGCCACGTGGAGAGTCTGGTCCCCTTTACCCTGCGCTTCACCAGGGACGGAGCCCGGCTGGGCGTGGACCAGCTCTTCAGGTAACACACCTGCCACATCCGGGAGGAAGGGGGGGTGGTAGAGCGAGGAGGATATGGGCTTATTAGCACACTACGGACACAGTCGCTAGCTGGTGAAGGGTTAGCCGGGGTACTGGCGATGTAATCAGTCTACGTATCATCCCCACCTACCTCGCCCTCCAGGGAGTCTGGCAGTGCATCATGGCAGATCGGTCAGGTGACCCTGAAGGACGAGGGCTACTACGAGTGCATTGCCATCAGCAGCGCTGGGACCGGTCGAGCTAAGACCTTCCTGGATGTCTCAGGTACGGCAATAACCAATCACAGCACCCGCCGGTGTATTAAGCACCTGTTCACCATCATTAACTGCTTCAGGGTAGGTCGGCTGTATAAAATAAACACCTTCGTTCAGAACGATTTACTACGCAAGGACAGGGGTTAGGTTTCTGGTCTGTTGGACACACACTCAAACACACATAGTACACACACACACATGCAGTACACACACACACACACACACACACACACACACACACACACCACATACCTTAAATGTAACGCAGCAGAAACAGAAACAGCGTGGTTTACGTCATGCTAGCTGCAAGTCAGACTTAGTGTGTTTATAAGGGCTTGTGGAGGTTGTGGATTGGGTCTTGTTAGGAGCCAACCAACAGGGACATGGTGGTCTCGCTTTCACAGCCCTCGGGGTCAGTCAATGTTCACCCTTGCGCTGAGATCCAGTCCATCACCGTGTTATGAATGGAGGGCCTGTTCAAAGCCGAGGGCTCAGCAATGCTCTTTGTGTTTCAAGGCTACGTTTTAGGACTGAAAAGCCTCGGATCTGCAGCTATGTTTCCTGGTCTTAGTGTCTAGCCATTCTTCGTTACTCCTCTCCTCTTCCCGCTCTTCTCTTTCGTCTCCTTCCTCTCCTCTCCCCGCTCTTCTCTTTCGTCTCCTTCCTCTCCTCTTCCCGCTCTTCTCTTTCGTCTCCTTCCTCTCCTCTTCCCGCTCTTCTCTTTCATCTCCTTCCTCTCCTCTCCCCGCTCTTCTCTTTCGTCTCCTTCCTCTCCTCTCCCCGCTCTTCTCTTTTGTCTCCTTCCTTCCTTATCTCCTCCTCCTCAGTTCTGGCTTCATTCACTGATGTGATTGATGACACAGTCCATGAGGCAGAGCGTGGACTCCTGAACGATAGGTTGTGTGTGTGTGATGAGAAGGTGAACTTCCAGTTAAGTGAGAGACTGTCTGTGCGTGTGTGTGCTTTACTCTTCCAAACCATTTTTTCCCGACCATATCTAGGACTGCAGGAACACTAGCTTCTCATTGAACCTGGAAAGCACACACCCATGTAACACATAAACACACATGCATATACACACATACATGCATACACACACACACACACATCCATGCATATACACACACACATACATATATACACACACATATGCATATATACACACTCACATGCATATACACACACATGCATATACACACATATATGCGCGCACACACACACATGCATACACACACACACATGCATACACACACACATGTAACACACACACACATGCACACACATGTAACACACATACACGCACACAAACACACATGTAAAGCACACACACACACGTATGCACACGCACACACATACAAATGTAACACACACACACGCACACACTTGTAACACACACACAGGTAACACACACACACACATGTAACACACACGCACACATACAAACACACACCTAACACACATGCACACACACATGTAACACGCACACAGGTAACATGCACACACACACATGTAACACACACACGCACACATATGTAGTACATGCACACATGCACACACACACACCTAACACACATGCGCACACACACGTAACACACTCCCGTCTCCCTCCACAGAGCCTCCCCCGGTGGTCACCATGTCCGGTAACGTCACCGTGTCCCCCGGCTCCACAGCCGTCCTCACCTGCACGGTGGTCAGCACCGTACGCTTCAACCTCACCTGGCTGCGAGGCGGCGTTGACGCCCGCCTGGAACCCAGAGCACGTGCCCTCGCCAACCTCTCCTTGGAGATGCGTGCTGTCACCGTTGACGACGCCGGCTGGTACGAATGTGTCGCCGTCAACGAGGGAGGAGCCACGGCGGATAGAGTGTATCTGTCTGTGCAAGGTGAGAGGGAGATGTGTGACACAGCAGCGTTACCAGGACAACGGTTACAGATGTGTAGTCTGACATCAAGGGCTGGGGAAAATGTATGGGAGAAAATGTATTGGTACAGGACTAGAGTGTTTCTACTGTATGTGTGTGTGTGTCTAGTCACACACTCCCACAGTATCCCGCTGGAGTGTGTGTGTGTGTGTGTGTCTAGTCACACACTCCCACAGTATCCCGTTGGAGTGTGTGTGTGTGTGTGTGTGTGTGACGTTTGGAGATTCATGCCGTTGGGGAAATGGGTTCTTGGTGAAACAGTCTACCTGGCTCCCAAACACAAGACCATCTCTCTCCACATCCATAACTCCGTAACTCCATAACTCCATAACTCTACGGGACGTGTGGAAACGATTGAAGCTAAACTCTGGAAGTTCGCGAGAACCACGTCCAGCACACTGAGCCGTCTGTGTTGTAGAAGATCTCGGAGGTGGAATCAGGAACACGGTGTCAGCCAGACGGGGTCGAGCTGGGGTCTCTGGCACGGAGCGCGTTTGGCCCAGGGCCATCCAGGAAATGGCGATGTGAGATGACGATAATGGACGCCATTAGCGGATCAGCTACGGTCCCCGGAGGACAACGCTGGGTGGACGAGGGGAAGGGAGGGATGGTGGAGAGAGAGGATGAGGGGTGATGGAGAGAGAGGATGAGGGGTGATGGAGAGAGGATGAGGGATGGTGGAGAGAGAGGATGAGGGGTGATGGAGAGAGAGGATGAGGGGTGATGGAGGGAGAGGATGAGGGGTGATGGAGGGAGAGGATGAGGGGTGATGGAGAGAGAGGTTGAGGGGTAATGGAGAGAGAGGATGAGGGATGGTGAAGAGAGAGGATGAGGGGTGATGGAGAGAGAGGTTGAGGGGTGATGGAGGGAGAGGATGAGGGGTGATGGAGAGAGAGGTTGAGGGGTAATGGAGAGAGGATGAGGGGAGATGGAGAGGGAGAGTGGAAGGAAGACAGAGAGAGAGAGAAAGGGGAAACAATTAAAATAAACAAAGAGAGAGAGAGAGAGGGCAAATCAACCCTCTTTACCAATCGCAAGTCGCAAGAACATCAAGCCGTTGTTCGACAACTGACCTTGTGTTTCCTAAGCGGATGGGGACAGGCCGCTGTGTTGTGAGTTCAGCTGTCTGTCTGGTACCTGGTACGGGGTGGTGACAGTTTGGTGAGACATGCCTCAGACCTCTCTCTTTGACACCAGCTTTAAAGACAAGTTAGGAGTGAACCCTACAGGCACACTCTGTCATTAGCTCTCCTCATTGAGTGATAAGTTGCTCAATTGACCTTAAATGTTTCTCAGGGTTGGGTGAGGGATTGAATGCAGGGTAGCCTCCTTGGTTTAGGTAATTATCCTCTCTCTCTGTCTCTCTCTGTTTTTTTCTCTTTTATAAACGTAGTTCTTTCTTTTCCCCTAGTTTATCATCCTACCTCTCTCCTCCCTTCTCCTTAGCTGGTCCACCCCCCCCCCCCTCTCTCTGTCTCTGTGTCTATTTTTCTGTACCCCCCTCCTGAACAGCTGTCCGCAGGCCCCTGCGTTCTCTAACCACCCAAGGCCATTCTGTCCTAGTCATTAGGCCCGCTTTGAAGTGGTCCTGGCCTGCTGACAGCGGGGAAACCAAGGGACAGGACAGCTCTGAACCAGGGAGGGAGGGAGGGAGAGAGGGAGGGGGGAGTGGGCGAGGGAGGGAAGGAGAGAGGGAGGGAAGTAGGTAGGGAGGGAGAGAGGGAGGGAGAGAGGGAAGGAGGGAGGGAGAGAGGTAGGGAGGGAGGGAGGGAAGGAG
>BROE01000026.1:3353937-3376437 GCA_036571765.1 Plecoglossus altivelis
AGAGAGGGAGGGAGGGAGGGAGGGAGGGAGGGAGGGGAGAGGTGCTAAAGACAGGCCTCGTCAGAAGACTTAAAAAGTGCTGAGTAAGGGTGGAGGTATGCATCTGTCCTTAAAGCAAAAGCCCCTGGTCTTAGATCCAAGAACCACTTGAATAACTTCGAAGAGGCCAGGAACAATGCCAGTCCTAACCAGGTTCATCCACAGGCCTAGGTGGTACAGTACAGTACATCAGTCACACCTTGGAGATGTTACCTCCAGGGACTGTGAGGATTCATGGTGGAATCTACCCAGGGACACTGTCTCTCAGTTTGGAGGTCTAGGTTGTAATATATCAACTATGTTAGGAGCCATGATATGAATGACAGCATGACTACAACCAGGCGTCAGTCAAGCTGAATTAGGGTCTAGCCTCTGGTTAATACCCTAGATGTTGATTGATATACAGTAGCTGTATAGTAGCAGACTCCAACTCACCTTCCTTCCAGAATATTTGACACCTTTTGAACTCTTCCCTAACTTCTCACTTGCGAGTGTCTGTCACATCTTAATACGTTTCCTGATCTATCGTAGTGTTAAGTATCGTAGACCCGAGCAGCACATGGAGGGTGTCATCTGGAGGTGAAGTAAAGGTATCCAAGCTATGATGCAATCCGAACAGGAATGGCATTTTTGCCAGATATGTTTCTGCAAGTTCTCATCTTCGAGCAAACTTGAGGCTGATGTGTTTTTGTGTTCCAAGTTGGAACACACAGTCCAGGTTTGTGTGTGTGTGTGTGTGTGTGTGTGTGTGTGTGTGTGTGTGTGGTTCTGGCAGCTTGGAGGAAATTGAGAAAACACACTTGGAAGGATGAGTTCCACATCATGAATCAGTTGGATGATTGCGGAGGATTCCGTGACTTAGTGAGGTCTGGCATCGATATTCCTTGCCCTTTTTCTACTGATAAAACGACTCAACAGTGAACGATGGGCTGTGAAACATGATTGCGCGTCGTTATGGCTTGTGCTTTTGACATCCCAGTAAAAAAAAAAGAACACTTTGACGGTTTATTGCGGCGATTACCGCAGTGTAGAGTACCGGGTGTGTATTTGGGAATTAAATGTTTTCACCCCCCCCCCTCCCCCGATCTAATCACATGACACGAGCGTGAAAAGCTGATTTGACGGTTTGTTTCGTTGGATGCTGACCCGGTTCTGTTCCCCTCGGCTCCAGAGGCCCCCCAGGTGTCCGTGTTGCCCAGGAACCAGACCTTTGTGATGGGGCAGGAGGTCCAGATCAGGTGCCTGGCCCGTGGCTACCCAACGCCTCACGTGGTTTGGACCCACAACACCATGTTTCTCATGGGCACCAGCAGGTGAGAATAATCATGACCTTTCACGCCCCCCCCCCCAGACAGGTAAGGGGGGGCAGAGGTCAATGACAAACCTTTTTTATTTTTTATGTGGAGCTATGAGGGTTAGACTCACACATAGCACTACGATCAAAGTAAAAAAAAAGAAGATGTTTCCCCGCTCCAGCTAACACTGACATAGAGGAACAGGTCAGTATGAAGCGCAATAGAAGGCTTCTAACGAGTGGGGATTTGAATCAGGTGTGTTTAGGAGCGGGGAACCATCTAGAACCCTGAGACACCTCCGACGTTGGAGAACCTCAGCTCTGGGTCGGAGAGCTCTGATCTAGAACATGCAGGACAGTGGGTTCCTGAAGGCTTGGGAACCACTGTGTTCACTGCGATATGTATAGGATCAAAACTGTGATTCAGGAGGTATTCAAGGCTACTGTGTTCCGCGGGTGTTTACAGTAGATAACATGTGGTCACTCTGTCCTGTGGTGTCCAGACACAGAATGACCCCTGATGGGACCCTGGTCATCAGGAACGCGGAGCAGAGAGATGAAGGAGAGTACGGCTGTTTGGCCAGCAATGTAGCTGGGACACACACACAGACCTCAGTCCTCTCTTATATTGGTGAGCACACGCTCACACACACACACACACACACGCACACACACACACACACACACTGATACACACAGATACACACTGATACACACACACACACACACAGACCTCAGTCCTCTCTTATATTGGTGAGCACACGCTCTCACACACACACTGATACACACAGATACACACTGATACACACACACACAGACCTCGGTTCTCTCTTATATTGGTGAGCACACGCTCTCACACACACATACACACACACACACACGCCCACACACAGATACAAACACACACATGCCCACACTGATACACACACACATGCCCACACAGATACACACACATGCACACACTCTCTCTCACACACACACACACACACACTGATACACACTGATACACACCCATGCATACACTTACAAACTGATACACACACATGCCCACACACAGATACACAGATACACACCTACGCACATGCTCACACCCACATATACATACCCACATACATGCTCACACACACTCATACACTGAAACACACCCACACGCAGACAGACACATAGGTACATACGCAGATACACACAAACACACATCAACATAAGTCTACACTGTTGGGAAAAAAACAAAAAATGACCCGTTTCTGTTTCAATAAGTCTGCAAAGGAGCACTTGGTGATACACTTGAACACACACACAGAGACACATACACACACACACACACACACACAGATACACACAGACACACACACACACACATACACACACACAGAGACACATACACAGACACGTACACAGATAGATACACACACACACACACACACAGATACACACAGACACACACACACACAGAGACACATACACAGACACGTACACAGATAGATACACACACACACACACACACACACACACACATACACACACACAGATACACACAGACACACGGCTTCTGCCCCTGGTCCCAAACTTCTCTCTGTCCTTGGTGTATTGATGCTTATGTGAGTGTTTTTGCGTTTGTTCATAGTCATTTTTTGTGATTTCACTTGCCTACTCTGTGCACTTCGGTCAATGTGAGTTGTTGTTTATGAATGTGCTTTACAAGTCAACCTTACTCACTCACTCACTTACTCACTCTCGTCCTGTCCAGAGTCCCCTGTGGTGACCGTGGCGCGGAGCGAGATCCTGATTGGTCCAGGAGAGACGACCGTCATGGCCTGCTCTGCGTCTGGTATCCCCCAGCCTGAGATGTGGTGGTACAAAGGTAACGTTTGCCCCTGGTGGGGCCCCCAGAGCAAGGGCCCCCCTGTCCCCCCCCCCCGTGGGGGCCAACACCTGATAACTGTTTTATTCTCTTATAAAAGTCCTGACTGTACACGTATAGACAGACGCAGACACACTCTCACATTCTCCTGAAGTTCTCACACAGACAAGTGTCCTAGTATAACTCTTCGCCACTCGCCTCTGGTCAACGAGGCAGGAAGTGGTGTGTTTTATAGAGTGCAGCGCAGGAAGGGGCGTGTTTTAACGACCGGTATACAGGAAGTGTTGCTCCGACACCTCTGACATTATGCTGACTCTGCCATCTGTCAGAGGAGCCTTTTAAAACAGCCAACCTGGCCCATCCGTCGCTCTGTTGCTCCGTCGCTCTGCCGCTCCGTCGCTCTGTCTGTCTTCAGGCGAGTGCCTTCTCCCCCCCCCTCTGCCTCTGTCGTTCGCTGACTGTGACCAGGAACAGTTATGCCGTCGTTGGACTCCTAAAGAGGATGTTTACGATTGGAGGTTCCCTCGGTCACTTAGCCAGCCGTTCTCTCGAGAAGGCTGGCTTGTTGCCCTGAAACGTTAACCTGTCTCGGATTCAGAGATTCACTGCTTTTCCCCAAGTTGCGACATCCAGTGTGACAAAAATAGGAGAGAGGAGAAATGTCTTTAAGCGAACAAAGTTGGGGGCCCTAACAGTTCACAAGCGCACGCAGAGAAACTGCCACCGCCTCTCTCACGCCGCCCGTCTTGCTCCCGGTCTTGCGTAACCTCCAGGTGACCTCCGTCTGCACTCGTCCGCCTATGTGAGCATCAACGCCTCCGGGGGAACGCTGACCCTGAAGGAGACGCAGGACGTGGATGCTGGAGACTACACCTGCGTGGCGGTCAACCCGGCGGGCACATCTTCCGGAAAGATCTCCCTGGACGTAGGAGGTACGGGAGAACCAGGTCACTTCCTTCGTGGGGCGTGGTCGTCGGGGGTGTCACTAGCGTTTTCTAACTGGTTTAACCTCTGACCTTTGCCCTTAGCTGCACCCCAGTTCACCCAGGAGCCGTCTGACGTGGCAGCGGATATCTTCAACAACGTGACCTTGCCGTGTCACGCCCGGGGCCATCCACAGCCCCAGGTGACCTGGAGGAGGGAAGACGGCGTCCCCCTCTTTGTTCGACGCCCCACGCACAGCAGCATCACCCAGAGGAGAGGAGGGGAACTGCAGATCACCAGTGAGTTTGTCAAAGACTTATGTAAACATGGACACACGCAGACACACACTAACCCGACTGTGGGCATTGGTCAGATCTCTGGGTGGAGGACGAAGGCGTGTACGTGTGCGAGGCGCGGAACCAGTTTGGAAAGATCCAGACCAAGGCCAGAGTTACCGTCACCGGACTGGGTAAGAACACACACCATCTGGCACGGGACGTTCACCTCGCCCTTGGAATCCACGACCTTGACCTTTGACGAGCTCGTCTGAGGTCTGTGTGTGTGTCTGTGGGAGTGTGTGTGAGGTAGGGAATTAGGTCTTCCAAGTGACCTAACCCACTCTTCACCTTCACCTTCAGCGAGCGAATTCGAACTTTTTGTTCTTAGCTTGAACTGAAAGCAGATATCCTGGCTAAGAGCGGGGCAGCAGCGAGTGATCTCTAAGCTATGCTGATTCCTGTTTGACTTCCATTTCGGGTGCGTTGCCTTTATTTGGACGGGAGTGATCGCTGAGGTGAACCCAGAGCTTGAATTCTCGGGGTTTGTTTGACGGGAAGCCTTGAGATGGTTTGATTACCTCATTCAAGCTGTGTGAGCCTTTGTGTGTGTGTATGTGTGTGTGTGGGACTGTATGTGTTTGTATGTGTGAGAGGGTGTGTGTGTGTGTGACTGTGTGTGTGGTGTGTGGTGTGTGTGGTGTGTGTGTGTGTGTGTGTGGGGGACTGTATGTGTTTGTATGTGTGAGAGGGTGTGTGTGTGTGTGACTGTGTGTGTGGTGTGTGTGTGTGTGTGTGTGTGGGAGGGTGTGTGTGTGAGAGGGTGTGTGTGTGTGACTGTATGTGTTTGTGTGAGTGGTGTGTGTGTGTGAGGGTGTGTGTGTGACTGTGTGTGTTGTGTGTGTGTGTGTGAGGTGTGTGTGTGGGGGGGTGTCAGCATGTAGGTGGGTGTGTGTGAGAGGGTGTGTGTGTGTGACTGTATGTATTTGTGTGTGTGGTGTGTGTGGGGGGGGTTGTCAGTATGTAGGTGGGTGTGTGTGGGTGTGTGTGAGAGGGTATGTGTGTGTGACTGTATGTGTTTGTGTGCGTGTGGCATGTGTGTGGCATGTGTGTGGGGGGGTGTCAGTATGTAGGTGGTGTGTGTGTGACTGTATGTGTTTGTGTGTGTGTGGTGTATGTGGGGGGGTGGGTGTAAGTGTGTGGGGGTATGTGAGGTGTGTGTCTGTGGCAGTATGTATGTGTATGTGTGTCTGTCTGTGTGTGTGTGTGTGGCTGCATGTATGTGCGTGTGTGGTGTGTGTGGCTGTCAGTGTGTGTGTGGCTGTATGTATGTGTATGTGTATGTGTGTGTGTGTGCGTGTGTCTGTATGTGTGTGTGTGGCTGTATGTATGTGTGTGTGTGTGTGTGTGTGTGGCTGCATGTGAGACCAACGGACTTCTCTTCCATGGGTTCTTGACGCAGCATCTCCGTGGCCCGTATACTTGGTTAGTCTCAGTCGATCCTCAGACTGTAACTCCACAGGAACACCTTGGTACTGACTCTCCCTGACATCTTTCCCTGGCAGCAGGCCTGCCTGTCTAGATCTCTCTCACCCCTAGATCTCTCTCTCTGTACCCCTCACTCCCTCACCCTCACCTCTCTCTCTGTCCCCCTCACTCCCTCACCTTCTCCTCTCTTTCTCTTCCCCTCTCCCTCGCGTCTCTCTCTCTCTCTCTGTCCCCCTCGATCCCTCACCCTCACCTCTCTCTCTGTCCCCCTCACTCCCTCACCCTCACCTCTCTCTCTCTCTCTTTCCTTCACCCTCACCTCTCTCTCTCTCTCTCTCTGTCCCCCTCGATCCCTCACCCTCACCTCTCTCTCTGTTCCCCTCACTCCCTCACCCTCACCTCTTTCTCTCTCTCTTTCCTTCACCCTCACCTCTCTCTCTCTCTCTCTCTGTCCCCCTCGATCCCTCACCCTAACCTCTCTCTCTCTCACCTCCAGATGAGGATCTTTCACAGCCCCTAGCTGGGTATGCTGATCGCATCGCTACCCAGCTTGTTTGCGAGCTTTATGTCGCTCTGCAAGCGTTATGTCTGCCTCATGTCTGCGTTATGTCTGTGCTATGTTTCCGTTATGTCTGTGTTGTGTTTGCGTTATGTCTGTTTGCGAGCATTATGTCTGTGCTATGTCTGTCTGCGAGCATTATGTCTGTGCTATGTCTGTCTGCGAGGATTATGTCTATGCTATGTCTGTCTGTGTCTGTCTGTGTCTGTTTGTGTCTGTTTGTGTCTGTCTCCTTACACCTGCCCTGCTTGACTGAGGGGAAAACACTCCAGATCAGGACCTTTCACCCCAGTTGTGCGCCAGGTGTGTGTGTGTGTACGCGTGTGTGTGTGTGTGTACACGGGCCAATCTTAGGGGTGGGCTGCGGCGGCGGGGTGGGGGGGTGTGGCTGTTTACACACGTGCACCTTGTTAACGACCGTGCAGGCTCGTTGGCATGGCGACGTGGGGGCTTTATTTGGACTAAAGGTCGAGGTGTACCCAGCTGCCCCGTGTTACCCTGGCGACACAGTCCCAGCCCGTTAACACTGATGCCGAGGTTACCACGGTGATGCTGCCGGAAAAGGGGGGGGGAGAGAGACAACCCTGCAGCTAATAGTGTTCCAGTGAATTCCATCCATTCCTGAATTCAGATTGTACATAGTGTGAAGAGTTAGTGTGTATTACACACGTCTGAGGCGCGCGCAGAAGAGAGTAAGGAGTACTGTCATTTCAAAGGGTTAGGTCACTTGGAAGACCTAATTCCCTACCTCACACACACTCCCACAGACACACACACAGACACCTACAGACAGACACACACACACACACAGGTCAAATATCAAATACATCTTTACCTCCATGTCCATCCCCTTGAATCTTCTGTGTGTGTGTGTGTGTGTGTCTGTGCGTGTGTCTGTGTGTGTGTGTGTCTGTGTGTGTGTCTGTGTGTGTGTCTGTGCGTGTGTGTGTGTCTGTGTGTCTGTGTGGGTGTGTGTGTGTGTCTGTGCGGGTGTGTGTGTGTGTCTGTGTGTGTGTCTGTGCGTGTGTCTGTGTGTGTGTGTGTCTGTGTGTGTGTGTGTGTGTGTGTCTGTGTGTGTGTGTGTGCTGCGTGTGCCCGCAGTGCCCCCCCTCCTGGCCGTCAGTCCGAGCGTGCTCAGTGTGATCGAAGGGCAGCAGCTGACTCTGCCCTGCGTGCTGCTGGCTGGAAACCCCCTGCCTGAGAGACAGTGGCTGCACAACTACGGCCTGGTGAGAACACACACACACAACGATACACACACACACAACGATATACACACACAACGTTACACACACACACAACGATACACACACACACAACGATACACACACACACACACAACGATATACACACACACATAACGATACACACACAACGATACACATACACACACACGACGATACACATACAAAGATAAAGATACATGCACCAAAGATACACACACAAAGATACACACACTTACACAAAGATACACACACACACAAAGACACAC
The DNA here is from genome assembly GCA_036571765.1 of Plecoglossus altivelis. NCBI lineage: Eukaryota > Metazoa > Chordata > Actinopteri > Osmeriformes > Plecoglossidae > Plecoglossus > Plecoglossus altivelis. Next base: position 3,361,870 of record BROE01000026.1, read on the forward strand.
ACGCACATACAAAGGTAAACACATTACAAACAGACACACCGACAAAAATACATACAGACTGAAGCATACACACAGACAGGATGGTGAAATCCTCCTCCCTCTCCCAGGTGTCGTCGGGGCCGTACCTGGTGGTGAGGAGGGACGGGAGCCTCCACATAGAGAGGGCTCGTGTGGAGGATGGGGGCGACTACACCTGCCTGGCGGAGAATGCGGTGGGGGCCACCAACCACACCACCACTCTTAACATCTACGGTAAGACCGCACCATGACCGCACCATGACCACAACATTAAGACACCATGATAGCACCATGACTGCACCATGACCACAACATTAAGACACCATGATAGCACCATGACTGCACCATGACCACAACATGAATACACCATGACTACATGATGACTGCACAATGATAGCACCATGACCGCACCATGACCACACTAGTCACCAGGACCACAGTCAGGACGATACTAGTCGTGGTCACTAAGACCACACTAGACCCACATTAGGAATCTTTTTTTCATTCCATAGTCCTCATCACCCTCAGCTTTCTCTCTTTCTCTCCCCTCACTCCCTCACCTCCACCTCTCTCTCTCTTCCCCTCACTCCCTCACCCTCACCTCTCTCTCTCTTCCCGCTACACATCCACACATCAACCTTTCTCCCTTCTCTCGCATTCCTCTTCTTGTCTTCCCCCTCACCCGCTCACCGACCTTCTGTCTCTTTCTCTGCCCCACTCTCTCTCTCTCTCTCTCCCCCTCGCACTCACTCTCTCTCATTCTCCCTTCACGTCGCTACCCCCACTTCTCTCTCTTCCCTCCCTCCTTTCTCTCTCCCCTCCCACTCCTCCACCTCTCTTGCTTTCTTCCGCCCCACCTCTTCTCTCTCTCTCCCCCTCGCACCCTCACCTCTCTCTCTCTCCCCCTCAACTCCCTCTTCACCCCACTCTCTCTCTCCTCCCTCCCACCTCGCCTTCACCTCTTCTCTCCTTCCTATCCATCACGACCCAACTCTCTCTCCTCTTCCTTCCGCCTCAACTTCTCTTCCTCCTCTGCCTTACTCTATCTCTCTTCACCCACCTCTCTCTCTCTCTCTCATCTCGCACGCTCACCTTCTTCTCTCGCCCTCACTTCTCACCAGTAGACTGTGTCTACCATCTCTCTCTCCTCCTCCCCTGCGCATCTTCTCTACCTCATACCTTCACCCAACTCTCTCTCTTTCTTACAGCCCCCACCTCTCTCTCTCTCTCCCCCTCCGCACCTCACTCTCTTCTCTCTCCCTCACTCCCTCACCTCTCTCTTCCTTCCCCTCCCACCCTCCCCACTCACCTCTCTCTCTTCCTTCTCATACGCGAGCTCTTTCTCGCACACTCTCCCTTTCTCTCCCTCCACACTCCCCCTCTCTCTCTCCTCCTCCTGCCTTACCTCTTCCTTACTACCTCTCTTCTTCTCCCACCCCTGCTTACACAAACGCCTTTTGTTTTTCTTTTCTCTCCTCTTTTTCTCTCGCTCCTCCATTCTACTTTCCTCTTTCTGGCTGGATGTCTGAATTATGAATAAAAATTTGTCAGCGTTTTTGCATCAAAACGAGAAACATCTGTACGGAGTGGCGTGGTTTGGACGAGGAGAAAACATGTCCTTGTTTGTTTTCCCCCGTCTGCCTCCGCAAAGGGGAACTGTTCACGGCCATGCGGGAGAGCGTTGGCTCGAAGGAAAATTGGACTTAGATCCCCCCAGAGCCCATGTCGCACGTAAACGCTGGACACTTCCTCCAGAGAGCACCAACGGCCAAACTGTCAGACTCACGTTAACGGAGAGTGAGACGATGTGCACTGTGAGCGTTTATTAAAGCACAACTCTGCCAACCCACTCCAGCATGTGGCAGCTTTTAGTTGATGCTAAGCGTTCAAGCTGACTGCGGTGGTTGTGAAATGACTGTGATGGTTGTGAAATGACTGTGTTGGTTGTGATATGACTGTGTTGGTTGTGAAATGACTGTGTTGGTTGTGAAATGACTGTGTTGGTTGTGAAATGACTGTGTTGGTTGTGATATGACTGTGTTGGTTGTGAAATGACTGTGTTGGTTGTGAAATGACTGTGTTGGTTGTGATATGACTGATGATTGTGAAATGACTGTGTTGGTTGTGAAATGACTGTGTTGGTTGTGAAATGACTGTGTTGGTTGTGAAATGACTGTGTTGGTTGTGATATGACTGTGTTGGTTGTGAAATGACTGTGTTGGTTGTGAAATGACTGTGTTGGTTGTGAAATGACTGTGTTGGTTGTGATATGACTGTGTTGGTTGTGATATGACTGTGTTGGTTGTGATATGACTGTGTTGGTTGTGAAATGACTGTGTTGGTTGTGATATGACTGTGTTGGTTGTGAAATGACTGTATTGGTTGTGAAATGACTGTGTTGGTTGTGAAATGACTGTGTTGGTTGTGATATGACTGTGTTGGTTGTGAAATGACTGTGTTGGTTGTGAAATGACTGTGTTGGTTGTGATATGATTGTGTTGGTTGTGAAATGACTGTGTTGGTTGTGATATGACTGTGTTGGTTGTGAAATGACTGTGTTGGTTGTGAAATGACTGTGTTGGTTGTGAAATTACTGTGTTGGTTGTGAAATTACTGTGTTGGTTATGATATGACTGATGATTGTGAAATGACTGTAGTGGTTGTGATATGACTGTGTTGGTTGTGAAATGACTGGGATGGTTGTGAAATGACTGTGTTGGTTGTGATATGACTGTGTTGGTTGTGATATGACTGTGTTGGTTGTGATATGACTGTGTTGGTTGTGAAATGGCTGTGTTGGTTGTGAAATGACTGTGTTGGTTGATGCAGCGATGTAGTGTTGGGATGACAGTGTTGAACGCTACACTGTTGGGTTATTTACAGCAGCTGCTTCTGAGCTTCTTAGTTTGATGTCTTTACCAGACTGTTGAGGGCTTCAGTGAGAAAACAGATTGAAGGGGTAAGGGAGAGATGAAGGAGGGGACTGGGGTAGCTAAACCTGGACTGACCGCAAAATAAACACGCGCGGAAACACACACACACAGACACACACACACACAGACACACACAGACACACACACAGACACACACACACACAGACACACACAGACACAGACACACACAGCCGTGACTGTGCCCCTGTCTCTTCTGTGTCCCCAGTGATACCCATCATCCAGCATGGCACGCAGGTGTTTACCACCATCGAGGGCACGCCCATCTCTCTTCCCTGCCCTGCACATGGAGTACCCCCACCTGATATCACCTGGGCCAAGGTCTGTTCTCTCTCTCTCTGTCTCTCTTCCTGTTCTCTCTCTCTGTCTCTCTTCCTGTTCTCTCTCTCTCTGTCTCTCTCGCTGTCTCTCCCTCTCGTCTCTCATTCTGTCTGTCTCTCTGTGTCTCTGTCACTCTTTCTCTCTCTTTCTCTCTCTCTCTCTCTCTGTCTGTCTCTCTGTCTCTGTCTCTTTCTCTCTCTCTCTTTGTCTCTCTCTCTTTATCTCTCTCTCTCTGTCTGTCTCTCTATGTCTCTGTCTCTCTCTCTTTGTCTCTCTGTCTCTGTGTCACTGTCTCTCTGTCTGTATCACTCTCACGCTGTGTTCACACCAAACGTGATGCTAATATAGTTGTAATTTCTGACATGGTTGACAAAGAAAAAAAAAAGTTGTCTCCTAGCAATTCCTGCGAATAAACAGAAATGACAGTGATGTGAAAATTAGCACAAATTCTCGTGTTAACATCAATTCCACATGTAATCTGTTTGGCGTGAACACGGCACTATGTCTGTCTTTTGTCACACGATAAATACAAAGACATCTGTAGGATAAGCTGTTACTGCTGGAGAAAGAGACAGAGAGATAAAGATAGAGAGAGAGATAAAGATAGAGAGAGAGAGATAGAGAGAGAGAGATAGAGATAGAGAGATAAAGATAGATAGAGAGAGAAAGAGACAGAGAGAGAACGATAGAGAGAGATAAAGAGAGAGAGAGAGAGAGAGACAGAGAGAGAACGATAGAGAGAGAGATAAAGATAGAGAGAGAGAGAGAGAGAGAGAGAGAAAGAGACAGAGAGAGAGAGAGAGATAGAGAGAGAGATAAAGCTAGAGAGGGAGAGAGAGAGAGAGAGATAGAGAGGGGGGGAGACCAACACGGGACCGACAGGAAGAACGAACGACGTTTGTCTTGTGACGGCTGATAGAAGACAGACTCTCTCCGGTGAACCCCAACCGTACCGTCCTCTCCGGTGACCAGGACCGTGCGTTCACGTGACATCACAAACCGCTGGTTTTTCTTAGCAGAGTAATCCGCCGTAACTACTCTGGAACCAAACAAACGTTGGACATGTTTTTTTCGCATACTCACCCAGACACCCGCACATATGGTCTGTATCTATCTAGGATATGGATACATTGGATATGAGGTGGAAGGGATGAAAAGTGAAGGAATGAAGCTGACAGAGGGAAAGAAAAAAAACCCAATGGAAAGTTGTTAGTGAGAGAAAGTTTGGCCGTTGATCAAGCTGCTGTTGGTCGTAAATTGCCGTAGTGAGAGACTGAGAAGAAAAGGCATCCTCTCTCGTTAGGATTCCTGTTTCTGCTTCGATCCTTCCTGTGGAAAACCCTGAACACGCTCGCTTTCCCAAGTCTGGCTGTGCAAACACACACACACGCAGACACACGCAACCTCTAGATTGATTAGGTGCAAATACGTTAAATAGGCTATTAGGGTACACCTGGGTTTCGACTAGAGATTTCTCTCTCACGCACACACGCATGCATGCATGCTCACTCTCTCTCTACGCTACATGGTTCTGCAGTTGTGGAGGAAGAGAGGCTGATGTTCTGGTTGGTTCTGCTGGTAGGAAGCCATGTTGGGACGTGCGTGAGGCCAGGGAGAGAGAGAGAGGGAGAGAGGGAGAGAGAGGGAGAGAGAGAGGGGGAGAGCGAGTGGAGGAGAGAGAGAGGGGGAGAGAGAGAGGGATAGAGAGAGGGGGGGAGAGAGGGAGCTAGAGAGAGAGAGAGAGAGAGGGAGCTAGAGAGAGGGAGAGGAAGAGAGAGAGGCTTGTATCATTTCTCTATCTCCCTCGTGGCTTGTTGAGTGTTTTTGGAGCGATCGCAGATTTATAGGAGAATTGTCGAAGAAGACCTTGAAGAGGTCTGTAGCAGACCTTAATGTGGTCTTGGCATGTGCTTGTCTGCGTAAACGCCATACATGCGTCTCTGCACATGTGGACGACCACTTTCGCCTGGGGTGCGTGTGCGTGTGGTTTTCGTTTTCAGTTTCTCACACTGGTTTCTCGGACTTGTAAAAGTGTTGCTGTTAAAGTGAAGGAGGCCCGGGAGAACAGTGAAACCAGACTCCGCCTACCCCTACTCCCGCAGCTTGACACGCCTTCATTAGGATTCCCACGCATGTGCTTTCCAACCTTCGTATCTGACGCCTGCCCCATCGGCCCAGAAAGCACGCAACCTTTTGAGCGAAGGGTGTTTTGGTTTGGGTGGCAGATTCTCTGTGGTGTATTGACAGACGAGGACTGACGTGGGAGGGATACGGTGAGCCTTGAGGTCAGAGTCGACGCGGTTGGAGGGGGAAATAAACCACCAGTTCTCTCGGTGGTCTCTAACCCCTGCTCTCGTCCGTGGGTGACCTTGTGTGCAGAGCGGGAAGCTGTTGAACCTGGGTGGGCCGGCCTTCTCTCTCCTGCCCGACGGAGGCCTGCTTGTCGCCTCTCCCTCGGGGAACGACAGCGGCGAGTTCGTCTGCACCGCCACCAATGCTGCCGGCTACAGCTCCAGGAAGGTCCAGCTCACCGTCTATGGTACGGCCCAGGAACAAGCCTCCGCGGTGGGGGACTAGACATGCCTGCACCCCCCCCCTACCCCTCCATGACTCCGATTTCCTTTGAAGACATTGATTAAACCATATTTGTAGTATGTATGTAGCTTATTTAAGGCGATATTTATGAATTGTTTGTGTATGTGTGTGTCCAGTGCGTCCCAGGACCAGTTTGGGGGGGGAGGGCGGGGTGTTGGAGGTGACGGTGAAGGAGAGGGAGGAGGTCACGCTGCCCTGTGAGGTACACAGTGTTCCCCCTCCTGTCATCACCTGGGCCAAGGACAGACAGCTTATCTCCCCCTACTCTCTCAGGTAACACACACAGTACAGTATACACATACATGCAGTACACACACACAGTACAGTATACACATACATGCAGTACACACACAGTACAGTATACACACACAGTACAGTATACACATACATGCAGTACACACACACGTGCAGTACACACACATGTACAGTATACACACACGTGCAGTACACACACATGTACAGTACACACACATGTACAGCACTCACACATGTACAGTATACACACATGTACAGTACACACACATGTACAGTACACACACATGTACAGGATGCAGTACAGTACACACACACACATGCAGTCACACATGCAGTACACACACATACAGTACACACACGTACAGTACACACACATGTACAGTACACACACACGTGCAGTACACACACACGTACAGTACACACATGTACAGCACTCACACACGTACAGTACACACATGTGCAGGATACAGTACAGTATGCACACACAATACAGTACACTCACACACACACACGTGCAGTACACACAGGTACAGCACTCACACATGTACAGTACACACACATGTACATGACACACACAGAGTACATGATACAGTACAGTATGCACACACAGTACAGTAGACACACGTACAGCACACACACGTGCAGTACACACACACATGCAGTACACACGTGTATAGGATACAGTACAGTATGCACACACAGTACAGTACACACACACACACGGGCAGTACACACATACAGTACACACACATACAGTACACACACATGTACAGTATACAGTACAGTATGCACACTCAGTACAGTATACACACACTTGTACAATAAACACACGCAGTATACACACGTACAGTGCACGCACACACACAGTACACACACACACACACAGTATACACACACACAGTAAACACACACACACACGTACGATGTGTGTGTGTTTTGACGTCTGTGTGTGGTTCCCCTCCCCAGACACACCCAGCTGTCGTCAGGCTCAATGAAGATCACAGAGAGCAGAGTTTCAGACAGTGGTCTTTACGTGTGTTTCGCCTTCAACATTGCTGGCAATTTCACCCAAACTGTGAATGTCAGTGTTCATGGTAAGAGACTGTAGGAAATACTGTACAAAACGTATGTACTGTACGGCACGCGCACACACCAGAACACACACGCGACATCTCGTCATTGTATTCCTTTCAAACTCTTTCGCGATACTCTCATAAAGACACAACACCCCCCCCCCCCCACCCCCCCCTCAAGAAAATATTCCGGAATGCTCTGTGGTGTGATGTGGTATTCTACCGTTACTACGCTAACAAGCTAACTCCCAGTGCTACTGATACCGTGCACATAGTCTGATGATGCGATCTTTGAAACGAGCAAATCAGAACAGATGTAAATATGCCCACTTGGAAGACCCAGTCGACAGGCCATCATCCAGTGACATTCCCAGAGAAAGACGTCATAAGTCGCCTTGTTTTAATCGTCTGATCCGTGTCATTTATCCTGTAAATCAGCCCAGACAAACACCCGCTGGACTCACACTGTTAAATACCGCGTGGGTGAGAACATACCACTGCAGTTGTAAAACACAGTTACTCACCGAGTCTCAGACCATGGAGCGAAGGAGAGGTTCGTAACCTTAGACTGGGAGGGAGGGAGGGGGGTGGAAGAAGAGAGGAGGAGAGGGAAGGGAAGGAGAGGAGAGGAAGGAAGGAAGGAAGGAAGGAAGGAAGGGAAGGAGAGGAGGGAAGGGGAGGAGAGGAGAGGAGGGAAGGAGAGAGAAGGGGAGGAGAGCAGTGGAGGGGAGGAGAGGGGAGGAGAAGGGAGGAGAGAAAATGAAACGGAACAACAGCATTGAGCAGAAGATGATGAGTACACAGAAGGTGTTCAGGAACGTGCTAAGTGCTCCAGAAAATGACTGGTGCTGCCTGAACGCTGCAATTAACCCACAGCAATCTGAACAGCAGATTATAATGATCAAGCATGTGTGTGTGTGTGTGTGGGCATGTGCATTGGTGCCAAAACCCTAAGAACAGACAGAGAAGTATGACACTTGTTAAACACTGTCATAGCCTTCAAAGGAAGATGAAGAAAAAAGGGATAATGTCAAAGATAAAGATGTGTGGTCTTGGAAAAGTATCCTAACGAGAAAGTTGGTTAGAAAAGGAACGTTTGACAACAATTCTCAGAATGTGGGTTTGGTAACAGTTGGGCTACACAGACACAGGAATACTACCGTCTATAACAATAATAACAATATCTGCCTTTCTTGCACTCAAAGCGCTACTTGTGCATTCAGGGGTCTTTAGGAGAGACTGTTTTATAACTATACAACATAATTAAATAACCTCTATTTCCCCACCACGCCCGTCCCACCTCCCTTCCTCCCCACCCTCCCCACCACGCCCGCCTGGCCTACCTCCCTCCCCATCCTCCCTCCCCAGTGCCCCCCAGCATCCAGCCAGGCCCCAGGGTGATGAAGGTGCAGGTGGGCCACCCTGTGGAGCTGCCCTGCATGGCCCGGGGAATCCCGGAGCCCAGCCTGGCCTGGCTGAAGGAGGGCGCCGCCCTGCAGGCAGACGAGGGCCGTTACAGCGTCTCCCCAGACGGCAGTCTGGCCCTGGGCCAGGTGAGAGTGGAGGACGAGGGCGTCTACACCTGCGTGGCATCCAACCTGGCAGGCCAAGACCAGGCTAACACACAGCTGCTGGTGCAGGGTGAGTTCACAGCACTGGCTGGCTTCCTTGTGCATGTTTACTGGATGTTCAATAGTTAATATTAACAGTGTGTGTGTCTGTGTGTGTGTGTGTGTGTGTGTGTGTGTGTGTGTGTGTGTGTATGCGTGACTGTGACTGTGTCTGTGTCTGTGTGTGTCTATGTGTGTGTCTGTGTGTGTGTCTCTGTGTGTGTCTCTGTGTGTGTCTGTGTGTGTGTGAGTGTGTGTGTCTGTGTCTGTGTGTGTGTGACTGTGTCTGTGTGTGTGTGTGTGTGTGACTGTGTCTGTATGTGTCTTTGTGTGTGTGTGTGTCTGTCTGTCTGTGTGTATGTGTCTCTGTGTTTGTGTGTGTGTCTGTGTGTGTGTGTATGTGTCTCTGTGTCTCTGTGTGTGTGTGTGTGTGTGTATATATGTGTCTCTGTGTCTGTGTGTGTCTGTGTCTGTGTGCGTGTGTGTCTGTGTGTGTGTCTATGTGTCTCTGTGTGTGTGTGTGTGTGTGTGTATGTGTGCGTTCTCAGTTCCCCCGGTGGTGGACGTCCTAGAGCCTCCGTTCAACAGCCCCCTGCAGGAGAGAGTAGCTAACCAGCGCATCGCCTTCCCATGCCCTGCCAAAGGTCTGGTAGTACGCTCTAACATACACACAAAGACACACACACACACACATGCACACACACACACACACTCACATAGACACATACAGACACAGGCACATATAGACACACACACACACACACTCACATAGACACATACCGACACACACTCATATAGACACACACGCACAGACACACACACTCATATAGACACACATAGACACATACACATTGAGACACACAGAGACAGACTGCCAAACATTGTTCCCTCTGTTCCTCCCTCCCATCCCTTCTCCTCGCCCCCTCAGGCACTCCCACGCCAGTGATCAGGTGGCTGCGTAACGGCCAGGAGCTGACAGGAAGTGAGCCTGGAGTGCTCATCCTGGAGGATGGCACCCTCCTCATCCTGGCGTCTGTGTCGCCGCTGGACAACGGCGAGTACGTCTGCATTGCCGTGAACGACGCCGGCTCCACCGAGAGGAAGTACCAGCTCAAAGTGAACGGTGAGCTAGCGTAGCAAAGTGTGAGCTAGCGTAGCAAAGTGTGAGCTAGCGTAACACGGCATGGCATAGCATAGCATGAGCTAGCGTAATGTAGCGTAGCGTGAGCTAGTGTAGCGTCTTTCAACAGACAACTAGTGTCCTTTTGTATAAATTCCTTCATTCATTAAATCTTTGACTTGACCTTTCAACGCTGACCTCCCACCTTGGCCTCCCTGCAGTGCCCCCGGAACACCGCGACAAAGGGTCGCTGGGCAACACGTCCGTGGTGTTGAACCAGCCCACCACTCTGCTGTGTGATGTCACAGGAAGTCCCACCCCGGTCATCACCTGGTACAAGGACGGACTTCCTGTAGGTGAACTCATATCACACAGCGTGTGTATATCACGTGTCAAAGATGCTACCATTTGAAGTTTCATAATGCTCTCATGGTAATGGGCGGGTCTTAACACGTTTACTGAAATGACTGGCGGCGTGACGTTGACTCAAAGTAAAGAAAGGTTACTTTAGAGAAAGCTGTTATTCCATTAAAGATCCCATTTGACGAGAGGGGCTTGTGATGACAGGGTGAATGCTCCGACACGAAGGGGAGTAAAGCAAGGCTCATAAAAACGTTTTTATAAGAATCTTGCTCAGACGTGTGTGTGTGTTTGAGTGTGTGTGTGTGTGTGTGTGTGTGTGTGTGTTTGAGTGTGTGTGTGTGCGTTTGAGTGTGTGTCTGTGCGTACGCATTCATGCAGAGAAGTTGTATGAGAGAGAATGAGTGTGTGTGTAAATGTGTGTATGTGAGTGTGTATGCGTGTGTGTGTGTGTGTGTGTGAGAGAGAGAGAGAGAGAGAGAGAGAGAGAGAAAGAGTGTGTGTGTATGTGTGTGTGTGTGAGACAGTGCGTGTGAGCACAAGTGTGCGCGCGTGCGACAGAGAGAAAGAGCGTGTGTGTACGTGTGTGTGTGTGAGACAGTGCGTGTGAGCACAAGTGTGCGCGCGTGCGACAGAGAGAAAGAGTGTGTGTGTATGTGTGTGTGTGTGTGAGACAGTGCGTGTGAGCACAAGTGTGTGCGCGTGCGAGAGAGAGAAACGTGCGTAGGCCTGTGTGTCAGACCAACACTGCTAAGGGAAATATCTAACCAGGAGTCCAACGCAATGTAATAGCACATACTAACCATGACGTATTCATACGAGAGTGTGATAGAGTGTGATGTTCCAGCTGTCTGTTGGCTGTCTGGCTGCTGGTCTTTCAGTCGCTTCAGTCTCTCTCCTCAACCGTCCTGCTTCCTGCTTGTCACTGCGTGTTAGTCTGCGTTGGTTGAAGGAATATGTCATGTCTCGTTGCCTTTTGTGTGATGCAAGTTGGGAGCAAGAGAGGAAACGTTTAGGACCCTTCAGTCTGGTGGGTTTTAAAGTAGTTTTTTTGTACTAGTTAGATGACGCAGATAGTTTAATCACCGGCTTGTCACAGAGCCGAGATGAACTTATGTGTTACTTTTTGTGTTCTTTACAACACTTTCTTTTTCTTCTTTAATGTGACGTATGTGTATATGCATGTCTGGGTGTGCGTGGTGTCTGGGTGTGCGTGGTGTCTTGGTGTGTGTGTGTGTGTGTGTGTGTGTAGGTGGTCTCCAGTGGTAACGTCCAGATCCTGCAGAGAGGGAAGATCTTGAGGCTGCTGCAGTCGTCCTCCGGCGACGCAGGAAGCTACGCCTGCGAGGCCGTCAACATCGCAGGAAGCAGCGAGAAGATCTTCCACCTGGACGTGCTGGGTAGGAGGAACACTCACCCTACACTACGGCACCTCACACACACACACACACACACACACACACACACACACCAGAGGAGGAGTCACCCTACACTTAGGCCCCTCACACTCTCACACACACATCAGAGGAACCCTAACACTACACTTAGGCCCCTCACACTCTCACACACACATCAGAGGAACCTTTAAAACTACACTGCGGCCCCTCACACACTCACACACACCTTCAGCTTAACAACTCAGTCTAAACCACTTTGATTTTGCACTACTATGTATATACCCCCCCTCCCCCTGTATATACCCCCCCTCCCACTGTACTATATATACCCCACTTACTATAGTTATATTACCCCATCTGTACAGCTAGTGTCCACTTTTTATCTTATTTGTATTTTATAATAGATTTTTAGAATTTTTTCTTCTACATTCATTTATGTTCCATATATGTTCTATGTTGGCACTTTCCTGCCACAGTCAATTCTGTGCTTGTATATCTTGCATAGCGAATAAAACTGATTCTGAAAACCAGCATGCTTTTCAATCAAAACGCAACGGAACGCTCAGTCAAAGTTCCATCGGAACACATCAGACATGATAGAGTCTGGGGTTTTGCAGTGTGTGCAGAACCGGGCTTTGTCTGGCAGGTCCGTCCATTCTAAAGCTGTGTTGAGTCACAGTCATTCTTCTCTCTGTCTCAGTCCCTCCCACCATCTCAGGGGGGGGTTCCTTCAGCGACCTCTCAGCTGTGATCAACCAGGAGGTCATCTTGGAATGCGAGGCCACAGGAGTGCCCTTTCCCACAATCCAGTGGTACAAGGACAGGAAGTGAGTGCTCTTGACTTCCTCCTCCACGCTGCTTGACACAAGTTCACACGGCCTTGCTTCTCGCTAAATCAACATGAGAAGTCATGCAGAAATAATCCCAGGGAATGAACGGAGCATTAAACTAGATTACCGCAGCTCAGAATTGGCCTCCAGGCTTGAAAATGAAGGGTTTATTATCGCTGGGCGCTGTTCCAGCCAGCCTGCTGTCAGATCAGACTGCCTCCAGCGACTGACCTCCCCCCTTCACCCCGCCCAGGCTGCTGTTCCTAGGCGACCCCAGCGTGGAGCTCTCCGACGGGGGGCAGGTGTTGAAGATCAAGAGTGCCCGCCTGGGCGACCAGGCCCGCTACCAGTGCAGCGTCACCAACGCCGCGGGAAAGCAGTCCAAGGACTTTAACCTCAGTGTTTACGGTGAGGGGGGATACTAGAGGGGCTGTTGGAGGACGATGGGGGCGCTGAGAGCATGTTTGTGTCAGTCTGTCAGGTGTTACTGAATACAAAAAGAAGCCCAAGCAATTGTCAATTATTCTCCCCCCCCCCCCCCCCCCCCCCCCCCCCCCCTCCACTGCCCCCTCAGTCCCCCCTACCATCAAAGGCGGGAACCTCACCTCTGAGGTCAATGCCCTCCTGGGCGCCACGGTAACGCTGGAGTGCGAGGCGCGTGGCGTCCCGCTTCCGGCCATCACCTGGTACCGGAACGGCGCGGCCCTCCTCTCCAGCCGCCAGGCGCAGTATGTGGACCGAGGTCACTTCCTGAAGATCCCGCTCTCCCAGGCGTCCGACGCGGGCCGGTACACCTGCAGGGTGACCAGCGTGGCGGGCAGCGCCGAGAAGAACTTCCAGCTAGATGTTTACCGTAAGAACCTTCCCTGACCTGCTGGGAGACGTACCAGGAACATGGTGTTCTGGCAGGAACATGGTGTTCTGGCAGGAACATGTTGCTCCGGCACGAACATGATGATCCGGCAGGACAGTTGTAGACATCAGAAATACATTATGCTGTGTACATTAGATCCTTGATGTTCTCCTCATTCTCTATTTCTCTCTCTCTCTCTCTCTCGCTCTCGCTACACATCTCTCATCTATATCTCTCGCTCCTCATCTCTCATCTCTCTCTCGCTCCTCATCTCTCATCTCTCTCTCTCTTGCACCTCATCTCTCTCTTTCGCTCTTGCTCCTCATTCTTACTCTCTCTCTCTTTTTCTCTCTCTCTCTCTTGTTCCTCATCTCTTATCTCTCTCTCTCATCTCTCTCTCTTGTTCCTCATCTCTCATCTCTCTCTCTTGCTTCTCATCTCTCATCTCTCGCTCCTCAGTCCCCCCCACCATTGCGGGGGGCCAGGAGACCCCCACAGAGCGAAAGGTGGTACTGGGCCAGCTGCTGACCCTGGAGTGTGAGGCAGGGGGGCATCCCCCGCCCTCGCTAACCTGGCTGAAGGATGGCGTGCCGCTCCGGGATGTGCCCGGCGTCCGCCTGCTTCAGCAGGGCCGCAGGGTGGAGATCAGCTCCGCCACCGTCTCCGACGCCGGACGCTACGTCTGCCTGGCAACCAGTGTCGCCGGGGAAAAAGAGATCAAGTACGACGTCAACGTTTTAGGTCAGTTTTCACCACACACACACACACAGTACGATACAGCACACACACACACCAAATCCACGCACACACGTCTCATACACCTCACACACCGCACACACCGCGCACACACACACGAGCGTCCAGTTTGTCTCAAATGAGTTTCTTTGTCTTCTGAGCCACATTTTCTCAACATACAGACTTTTTGTCTTGAAGCGCTTGGCTCAGTGGTTCTGGTGTTGTAACTCTATCGTGGTATAGCAGTCAGACAGATCCGATCTGTAAATCACTGAGATGACAGGACTTGGTGAAAACGCCAATCTAAGATCATTTGCGCTAGTTTATTTGACTGTATTTTTCTTTCAGCGTGGTGATTAGTCAGTGTCAGGAGAAAGAGACTTGCCCAGAGTTAACTTGTTTTCCTCTGTTCTGGCAACTAAGCTAGCATGTGTGTGTGTATGTGTGTGT
>BROE01000026.1:3381437-3384569 GCA_036571765.1 Plecoglossus altivelis
TGGAGATAGACCGCGCCCAGCTTTCTGACGCCGGCCTGTACCGCTGCGTGGCGGTCAACGTCGCCGGGAAGGCGGAGCTCTCTCACAGGCTCCAGGTGTACGGTGAGCGACCGCATACAAAACCTTTTTGACCGCAACACAACCACGCAGTCCAAAACCCAATGTTTTCGTCAGACGTGGCAGGGAAGCAATGTGCTTAGGTCAGAGGTCATCCAGAATGCAGGTGATGAGATACTCGCAGATGGTCCAGTGAGGATGTCTTCAATCATTAACGTCGTCGGCGGACCACATGGGAAGGAAACAGAACGTCATATGATCAGGAACCCATAGAGCGTTCTCGTTAAACCCTCGTGTGGTTAGCGTCCTTGGGAGAACAGTGAGAGTCTGTAAGAGGGAACATCTTGTCATTATCTCCGCACAGGAAACGCCAGTTCTGTTTTGCATCAGACAGGCTGATGTCATCACACACAACTGAGACTGAGAGAGTGTGGATAGAGAGTGTGTGTGTGTGTGTGTGTGTGTAAAGATGGTGGGTAGAAAGAATGTGTGTGAAGGAGAGAGGCAGTGTGTGTGGAGTGTGTGTGTGTAGAGAGAGTGAGTGTGTAGAGAGAGTGAGTGTGTAGAGAGAGTGAGTGTGCAGAGGAGAGTGTGTAGAGAGAGAGAGAGTGTGTAGAGAGTGTGTGTGTGTGTGGAGAGAGAGTGTGTAGAGAGAGTGTAGTGAGAGTGATAGTGTGGAGATAATGTGTGTGGAGAAAGCGTGTAGAGAGTGTGTGTGTGTGTGGAGATAATGTGTGGAGAGAGAAAGAGTGTGTAGAGAGAGTGTGTGTGTGGAGGAGAGAGTGAGTAGAGAGAGTGTGTGTGTGGAGATAATGTGTGTGCAGAGAGAGCGTGTGTGTGTGTGTTTAACAATGTGTAAAGTGACTGGTGTGTAAAGCCCTCATCTCCCCCCTCCCCTGGCAGTGCCCCCGGTCATCTCCAGCCGTGGGGGCGTGGTGACAGTGGTGGTGAACGAGGAGGTCAAGCTGGAGTGTGAGGCATCTGGCGTGCCCCCGCCCAGCCTCACCTGGCTCAAGGATGGGAGCCCTGTGGACAGCGTGTCAGACGGAGTCCAGGTAAGCTCCTCAGTTCCTGTTTGCGTGGTCAGCAGGTTATTATTGCGGTTGTGGGTCTTTTCTTTGCGTGTGCAGTAGGTGATGGTCTATAATGTGTGCGTGTGCAGTAGGTGATGGTCTATAATGTGTGCGTGTGCAGTAAGTGATGGTCTATAATGTGTGCGTGTGTGACAGGTGATTCTCTATAATGTGTGCTTGTGTGTGTGTGTGTGTGTGTGTGGTTGGTGATTCTCTATAACGTGTGTGTGTGTGCGCGTGTGTGTGCGCGTGTGTGTGCTTGTGTGTGTGTGTGTGCTTGTGTGTATGTTTTCGTGTGTATGCGTGTGTGTGTGCTTGTGCGTGCGTGTGTGTGTGTTTTCGTGTGTGTGTGTATGTGCGTGCTTGTGTGTGTGTGTTTTCGTGTGTATGTGTGTGCTTGTGTGTGTGTGTTTCCATGTGTGTGTGTATGTGCGTGCTTGTGTGTGTGTGTGCGTGTGTGTATCCAGGTGTTGTCTGGCGGCAGAGAGCTGACCTTCAGCAGTGCCCAGGTCAGTGACACAGGCACGTTCACCTGTGTCGCGGTCAACGCCGGGGGGGAACATCTTCGAGATTATGTCGTGCGTGTGTATGGTGAGAACAGTCTAAAACACACACCCATTCAGCACATACACACTCTCACACACACACACACACACACGTGCAGCACATACACACTCACACACACACACACATTCAGCACATACACACTCACACCCACACACGTTCAGCACATACACACTCACACACGTTCAGCACATACACACTCAAACACACACACACACACGTTCAGCACATACACACTCACACACACACACACACGTTCAGCACATACACTCACACACACGTTCAGCACATACACTCACACACACGTTCAGCACATACACACTCACACACACACGCACGTTCAGCACGTACACACTCACACACACACACATGACATTCTAGAATGTTAAGTCCCTCAACTCAGGACAAGCAGTATCCTTCAACATGGTTTATGTCTAAAGTTAAACATTTCAGAAAAGCCTGTCAAGGAAAGAGATGTTTTGACCACCAGTGTAGCCTCTAAATGAGTCCGATCAACTTCAATCTCAATCTCATTCCTCAACTTACTCTGAAGAACTGTAATCTGAGAGAGTCGTGCGTGTGAGCGCTTGTGTTTACGTCTCCCAAGTCAGTAACATTTTCAACATGTGTAAGGGGAGGGAGGACGTCCGGATTTCATCTGTCGCTCAGCAGATCAGACGATGTCCGAACAAAGAATGCCAGACTAGTCTTAATCACAACCGTTCTGCAACCACATCCTGCGTCTGGTGAAGTCCTCGGCCGTCACGCAGAGCTACACCTCCCCCCCCCCCCCTCTCCCCTCTCCGCGCCCCAACCCCCCCCCGGCCCCGCCATCCGTGACACACGCACGTTGTTTTTCTAACTGACATCACTCTGAGACAAACTGGCCCCTTTTTTGACGTTTTCCCCGCCAAGACAAATAGGAGAATTCTGAATTGCAGCAATCAAACTAGGAACCGCATGTTAGGGTTGTCTGTGCTGACGAGTTAGGCGTGTCTGATGGGCGTGCCAGCCAAAAGGGAAGGAGCGTGTTTGTTTTGTTTCGAGGGGTCATCCGGCAGGGTGGAGCGCTGGCGAGCCGGACCCCTGAGGGTCGATCTTCATCGCTAGTCTGAGGTCATCGTCTGGGTCTGAAATCTGCCTCATTGCTAAGTTGCATCATGGGAAACAGGTTTAGTGTTCCCATGTTATGCAGCGTGTGTGTGGGTCCGTGTGCGTGTCCGTGTGCGTGTCCGTGTGTGTGTCGTGTGCGTGTCCGTGTGCGTGTCCGTGTGCGTGTCCGTGTGCGTGTCCGTGTGTGGTGTGCCGTGTGCGTGCGTGTTGTGTGTTCGTTGTGCGTTTGTGTGTGGGTTGTGGTGTTGGTGTCCGTGTGCGTGTTCCGTGTGGCGTGTCCGTGTGCGTGTCGTGTGCGTGTTCGTGTGCGTGTGCGTGTGGTGTG
>BROE01000026.1:3384651-3451677 GCA_036571765.1 Plecoglossus altivelis
CCCCCCCCGCCCCGCCATCCGTGACACACGCACGTTGTTTTTCTAACTGACATCACTCTGAGACAAACTGGCCCCTTTTTTGACGTTTTCCCCGCCAAGACAAATAGGAGAATTCTGAATTGCAGCAATCAAACTAGGAACCGCATGTTAGGGTTGTCTGTGCTGACGAGTTAGGCGTGTCTGATGGGCGTGCCAGCCAAAAGGGAAGGAGCGTGTTTGTTTTGTTTCGAGGGGTCATCCGGCAGGGTGGAGCGCTGGCGAGCCGGACCCCTGAGGGTCGATCTTCATCGCTAGTCTGAGGTCATCGTCTGGGTCTGAAATCTGCCTCATTGCTAAGTTGCATCATGGGAAACAGGTTTAGTGTTCCCATGTTTATCAGCGTGTGTGTCCGTGTGCGTGTCCGTGTGCGTGTCCGTGTGTGTGTCCGTGTGCGTGTCCGTGTGCGTGTCCGTGTGCGTGTCCGTGTGCGTGTCCGTGTGTGTGTGTGTCCCACAGTGCCTCCCAACATCATGGGCGAGGAGGTGAACGCCACGGTGATGCTAGGTGACCCTGTGGAGCTGCGTTGCCAGAGCGACGCCATCCCTCCGCCTACCTTGACCTGGCGTAAAGATGGCCGCCCGCTGTTCCGGAAGCCAGGCTTGACTGTTTCAGCGGACGGCAGCGTCCTGAAGGTAGAGGGACACACCTCTCCCGCCCTCCTGTCTGCATCCCCATCGCTGTCACTGGTGGTTGAGTGTGATTGACAGGCTGACGGCCCTATCTCGTTGCTCTCCCCGGCAGGTTGATAGTGCTCAGGTGCAGGACTCGGGCAGGTACACTTGTGAGGCCACCAACGTCGCAGGGAAGACAGAGAAGAACTACAACCTTAACGTCTGGGGTGAGCTTGTGTATGTGTGTGCACGTGCACGTGTGTGTGCGTGTGTGTGTGTGTATGTGTGTGTGTGTGTGTGTATGTACACACGTAATTGTGTGTGTGTGTCACGCTTACGCTTACTTGACTGCCTGCCTATGTCGGTGGCAAATTCACAAAATGACCAAAGAAACGTTGGGTAACATAACTTCCAGTTGACGTAGTTTGGAGGCCAGCCTCGGAGCTGGTCTCCCAGCCTCGGAGCTGGTCTCCCAGCCTCGGAGCTGGTCTCCCAGCCTCGGAGCTGGTCTCCCAGCCTCCGAGCTGGTCTCCCAGCCTCGGAGCTGGTCTCCCAGCCTCTGAGCTGGTCTCCCAGCCTCGGAGCTGGTCTCCCAGCTTCGGAGCTGGTCTCCCAGCCTCGGAGCTGGTCTCCCAGCCTCCGAGCTGGTCTCCCAGCCTCCGAGCTGGTCTCCCAGCCTTCGAGCTGGTCTCCCAGCCTCCGAGCTGGTCTCCCAGCTCTGCTCTCTCCAGAAGCCCTCAGTGAGATCTGCAGCCAGTCTCTCTAGACAGCAGCGCTGCGTTAACAGAGCTGGTTAGTTGTTGAAACTGACTCCCAGGGTGACCAGAGCTACGGTGTCGTAGCGACCCGCTGTTGCCATGGCGCCTGGAGTGTTTGGTCTGATCTGACACAAGTGTTTATGTTGGATCTGTTGATTCCTCTGAGGCGACGTGTGAGAGGGCGGCGTGTGTGTATGTCTGTGTGTGTCTGTATATGTGTGTGTGTGTGTCAGTATATGTGAGTCTGTGTGTGTGTCAGTATATATGTGTATGTCTGTGTGTGTGTCAGTATATATGTTTCTGTGTGTGTATCTCTGTGTGTGTGTCAGTATATGGATGTCTGTCTGTGTGTGTGTCAGTATATATGTGTATGTCTGTGTGTGTCAGTATATATGTTTCTGTGTGTGTATGTCTGTGTGTGTGTCAGTATATGGATGTCTGTCTGTGTGTGTGTGTGTCTGTGTGTGCCAGTGTGTGTGCGTGCCTGTGTGTATGTGTGTGCCAGTGTGTGTGTGCCTGTGTGTATGTGTGTACCTGTGTGTGTGTGTGTGTGCGTGCCTGTGTGTGTATGTCTGTGTGTGTGTCAGTATATGTGTGTCTGTGTGTGTGTATGTCTGTGTGTGAGTGAGTATATGTGTCCCTGTGTGTGTGTGTGTGTGTGTGTGTGTGTGTGTGTGTGTGTGCGCGCTTGGTCCTGTGGTGTGTGAACACAAGAGTACTGGACTGTTCGACACGCTGCAGAGAACTAACAGAGGCTTCGTCCACACTAGAATCTCACTGTAGCAAGATCGCCCTCTGCTGTTGTCTTGGTGTCATTACAACTGTCCACCTTGTATACCTGCAGTACATGACTGCAACGTAGCGTAACGAGCGTCTGTGTAGACCAGAGGTCTTCAATCCTGGTCCTTGAGGGCCGCTGTCCTGAAGGTTTTCGATGTTTCCCTGCTCCAGCACACCTGACTTTAATAAAGGGTCATTATGAAGCTTCCACAGAACTTGGTCATGGCTCATTCCTTAGAATCAGGTGTGCTGGAGCAGGGAAACATCTAAAACCTTCAGGACAGCGGCCCTCGAGGACCAGGATTGGAGACCCCTGGTGTAGACAGATGTGTGACTGAGTGTGCTGCCGTGTTCCCCAGTGTCTCCCAGCATCCGCGGGTCAGAGAGCGTGTCTCCCCTGACCGTGATGGAAGGCAGCCTGATCACTCTGGTGTGCGAGTCCAGCGGCGTTCCCCCTCCCAGCCTCATCTGGAGGAGAGACGGTACGGCCGCACGTCTGGGGGTAGGGGAGAGTGTGGGGGAGGGAAGGTGTGAGGGGGTGAGTGGGTGGGTGGGTGTGCGATTGAGTGAGTGCGTGTGGACTTGGTGAGTGTGTAGGGGCAGAAGGAAGGGAGGGAGGGAGTGTGTGAGTGGGGTAGGGTGTGATGGGGTGAGTGACTGGGTGAGCGTGTGGGGGCGGAAGGGAGGGTGTGAATGGGTGGGTGGGTGAGTGAGTGAGTGGGTGAGTGAGTGGGTGTGGAGTAGGTGAGTGTGTAGGGGCTTGAGGGAGTGTGTGAGTGGGTGAGGGAAGGAGGGGCGGGAGGAAGGGAGGGCATGTGTGGCTGAGAGTGGGGAGGGAGTGACTGTGTGGGTGGGTGAGTGTGTGAGTGGGCGAGCCTGTGGGTGAGAATGCGGAGGAGGGAGGTAGTGAGAGTGCGGGGGAAGGAGGGATTGAGTTAAAGAGCGAGGGAGACAGTGTGTTAGTGAGTGTGTGTGTGTATCTGTGTGTGTCTCACGCTGGTCTGTACCCTGTGACCCCGTAGCGGCGGAGGTGAGATCCTCCTCCCGGGTCAAGGTTCTGTCCGGAGGACGCCAGCTCCAGATCTCCAGCGCCGAGAGGACAGACTCCGCCTCCTACAGCTGCACAGCAACCAACGCTGCCGGCAGCGTCTCCAAGAAGTACAGCCTGCAGGTGTACGGTACGTCCAGACCGCTGCCTGCCACGCCTCCTCACTTCCCACACAGCCAATCACAGGATGTGCACGAGTGGCGCAAACGTTTAGACACAGGAAATGAGCAGTGTCTTAAGGGGGCGTGGCCTTTCACTCACCCACTCCTCTCACTTCAGTCCGCCCTTCCATCAGACCCAGCGAGGGCGGGGCCGAAGGCGGGGCCGGTGACGTCACCGTGACGAGGGGCGGGAACGTGACTCTGCGGTGCGAGGCGGACGGCGTGCCGCGCCCGGCCGTCACCTGGCTGAAAGACGGACGGCCAATCACAGACCAGCAAGGAGCCCAGGTGCTGAACGAGGGCCGGGTGCTGCAGGTGACCGACGCCAAGGTGTCGGACACGGGCCGCTACACGTGCGTGGCTGTGAACGTGGCGGGGCAGGCTGACAGCAAGCATGATGTTAACGTGCACGGTGAGAAGGACAAGGACAAGACAGGGTGGATAGATCACATGACTACAGAAATCACATCTTTATGTTAAAATATCACAATTGGTCACGCTTTCATCCTCTCTCTCCTGCTCACTTCCTCTCTCTACCTCTCTCTCTTAATCACACCCTCTCTCCCCTCTCCCTCTCTTTCTCCCTCTCTCTCCCACTCACCACCCACCTCTCTCTCTTTCTCTCTCTCTCTCCCACTCACTGCCCCCCCCTCTCTCTCTTATTCCCTCTTTCTCTTGCTGACTGCCCTCCCCCCTCTCTCTCCCTCTTTCTCCCGCTCACCGCTGCCCCTCTTTCTCTCTCTTTCTCCCTCTCTCTCCCGCTCACCCCCCTATCTCTCTCTCTTTCTCCCTCTCTCTCCCGCTCACCCCCTCTCTCTCCCTCCCTCTCTCCAGTCCCTCCCACTATCAGTGGAGTGCTGCGTGTTCCAGAGAACGTCAGCGTGGTGGTAAAGAACCCCGTGGCCCTCACCTGCGAGGCCTCAGGAATCCCCCTCCCCACCATCACCTGGCTGAAAGACGGACGGCCAATCGCGGCCTCCAGCTCCGTCCGGGTCCTCTCAGGTCAGCTCCTATTGGATAAACCTTCCGCCACTCGCAGAAACCCCAAAGAGGGTTTGCTGCAACAAGGAGAACCTAGATGTAGTCTAAAACTTGGAAGAGTGACACTGATATCTCACTCTCAAAAAATGGAGCGTGGTGTAATTCTGGCAAAACAGTTTCAGCTCAGCCAATCGTTGTCCCGTTTGTCTGTCAGGGGGGCGGAGCCTGCGTCTAATGCATGCGTCAGTGGAGGATTCTGGGAGATACACCTGCCTCGTGTCAAACAGTGCAGGACAGGAGAAGAAAGACTTTGATCTGGACATCCTCGGTAACGTCTTCAACATCCACTCAGTGTGTGTATATGAACCCTGGTGTGTGTGTGTGTGAGAACCCTGGTGTGTGTGTGTGAGAACCCTGGTGTGTGTGTGTGTGTATATGAACCCTGGTGCGTGTGTGTATGAACCCTGGTGTGTGTGTGTGTGTGTGAGAACCCTGGTGTGTGTGTGTGTGTGTATATTGAAACGCTGTGTGATGTGTGTGTGTGTGAGAACCCTGGTGTGTGTGTGTGTGTGTATATGAACCCTGGTGTGTGTGTATATGAACCAGGTGTGTGTGTATATGAACCGGTGATGTGTGTGTGTTGTGTTGTGTGTGTGTTGGTGTGTGTGTGTAAACCCTGGTGTGTGTGTGTGTGTGTGTGTATATGACCCGTGGTGTGTGTATATGTGTGTGTGTATGACCGCTGGTGTGTGTGTGAACCCTGGTGTGTGTATATGAACCCTGATGTGTGTGTATATGAACCCTGATGTGTGTGTATATGAACCTGGTGTGTGTGTTGTGTGTGTGTGTGTGTGTGTGTGTGTTGTGTGTACTGGTGTGTGTGTGTGAACCCTGAGTGTGTGTGTGTATTGAACTGGTGTGTGTGTTGTGGTGAACATGGTGTGTATGTGAACTGGTGGTGGTCTATGACTGGTGTGTATGTGTGTGTGTATGTGACCTGTGTGTGTGTATGAACTGGTTGTGTGTTATGACACTGGGTGTGTGTTGTGGCCCTGCGTGACCCCCGAGACCTCAGGAGGGGAGGTGTGTCAGGTCAGAGGTCAAAGAGAGACCAAGTGCTTGACTGTGTGAGGTCACAGGTAGGTCACTCGATCGCTATGGAAACATGTTTACCATACAAGATTTTTTTGTAGTTTTCAAACAAAACACACAAGAACAGATTCTTTACATTTTAAATAAAGCTGCTTTAAACACAAAGTAAAAACAATTACAAACTTGGTTGGTTTCCAACGTCACGTCAACATCCCCCCTCATAACCGTCGCCTAGGTAACCCCGCTCCAGAGATCAAATGGCTGAAGGACAGCCAGCCGTTGTTGGCGGACAGGCGTCACCAGGTGATGTCACACGGACGCTTCCTACAGGTGTGGGGCGCCCAGGTGGGCGACACGGGCAGGTACACCTGTGTGGCTTCCAACAGCGCAGGAGATCGCAGCAAGCACTTCAACCTCAATGTTCTGGGTAGGACACACACACGTACTCATACACGTATAGCACACTACTCAACGCTGTACACAACACACATACTCACCCGTACACACACGTATGTGTATACAGTCTACACACCACGTAACACGTAACACAAACATATTATAACACACACGTCACACACCACATACTCATTCGATGTTCAACACACATCATACTCACCACGTACCACAACACATATCATAGGTAACGACACGTACTGGTATAGAGTTACACCACACGTTAAACACAAACATACTACACTCTTTTTTACGACACACACACACATAATCACACACAAATAATGACACATGCACACACAGATACACACAAACACACACACGTGTACATACACTCACATTTCTGGTTTTGATCTATAAACACATTTATCTATATTGTACTGTGTATAAAGTCTAGCAATACGTACATGTGTAACAGACACATATACACACACACAGGTATACACACACACAGGTATTACAGACACACACACAGGTGTTATGACACCCAGCAGTGACAGGTCTTGTCTCCCTATCCTCCCCCCTCCTCCCTTCCTCCTCCTTCTCGTCTCCCCCTCTCTCCCTCCCTCTCTCCCTCCTCCGACTTCCTTCCCCAGTCACCCCCAAAATCTCTGGCTCCGGCCCCGAGGGCGCGGCCGAGGACGTGACGGTGACCCTGAACGGCCCCACATCTCTGGTGTGTGAGGTGCAGTCCTACCCCCCTGCCCTCATCACCTGGCTCAAGGACGGCTCCCCCTTCCAGTCCAACCGCAACGTCCGAGTGCTTCCAGGTCAGGGGTCAAACCTGCAGAGGCGTTTTCTCAAGTCTGTAATGAGCCAGGCCCCTACTCAAGGTCTCGAGTCCCTCCCCCTCCCTTCCCCCCTTCCCCTTCACCCCCAGGGGTGGACGACCTGGCAGATCCTGAGTCAGGGACGAGCGGCAGGTACACCTGTTCTGAGCCAAACGAGCTGGGGAGACCTGATAGCCTACGAGGATAAAGTTCACAGTGAGTCACCTTGGAGGTTTCCCAGGGCCCTGCTGGGGTTTCCCAGGTAACCAGGTATCCTCGGTAACCGTGCTGTCCCTCTCCGCCTGTAGCTCCTCCCCAGATCAGTAAGAACGAGGCTGCGGGGGAGGGGCTAGCTCCTAAGGAGGTCAAGCTGAAGGTGAACAGCACCTTGACCCTGGAGTGTGAAGCACAGGCCTTTCCCACGCCCTCCCTGCAGTGGATCAAGGATGGACAGGTTAGGAAACACACACGTTTAAAACTCGCTCGCTTTTTCTCTCTTTTGCTCTCTCTCTCTCTCTTTGGATCTCTTTCTCTCTCTCTCTTTTTCTCTCTCTCTGTCTCTTTATCTCTTTCACTGTCTCTCTCTCTCTTTCTCTGTATCTCTCTCTCTTTCTCTGTATCTTTCTCTCTCTGTATCTCTGTCTTTCTCTCTTCCTACCTCTCTTTTTTACACACACACAGTTTTCTCTCCCTCTCTCTCTCTCTCTCTCTCTCTCTCTCTCTCTCTCTCTCTCTCACACACACACACACACTCACTCCCAGGTCCAACCCCATGTCCCCCCTCTCCTCAGATCCTGAGGGCAGACGACCACGTGAGCATCACAGCTGACGGCCGCGTGGTCCAGATCAGGCAGGCCCAGGTGTCGGACACCGGCCGCTACACCTGCATCGCCACTAACATCGCCGGGGAGGACGAGAAGGACTTTGATGTAAATATTCAAGGTGAAGTGGGTTCCCTTTGATGGGGGTGTTTATGATGTCACAGAGCCTCACACCGGTGGAGGTATCTTCCTGGGATCTGTCTGCATGCTTTAAGGTTCACATGATGTGTCACGCTGAAAGGTTGATCTCTCTTCTCTCTCTCCCTTCATCTTTCTCTCTCTTTATTCCTTTCTCTTTCCCCCTCTCTCTCCCACCTTCTCTCTTCCTCTTTCTCTCTCTCGCTCTCTCGCTTTCTGTTTTTTCACACCCCTCTCTCTTCCTCTCTCTATTCCTCACCCTCTCTTCTCCCCCTCCCTCCCTCTCTCCTCCCTCTCCCTTCCTCTCTCCCTCCCTCTCTCTCCCTCGCTCTCCCTCGCTCTCTCCCTCTCTCTCTCCTCCCTCTCCGTTCTTCTCTCCCTCTCTCCCCCTCTCCCCCTCTCTCTCCTCCCTCTCTCTCCCTCGCTCTCCCTTGCTCTCTCCCCCTCTCTCTCTTCCCTCAGTCCCTCCCAGTTTTCCCAGACCCGCTGGTGAGGGCACCTCCCCTAACCCTCCAGGTAGCTGGTTGGACCAGAGAGATGTGGTTCTGAACAACCCCGTCTCCCTGTACTGCGAGAGCAACGCCGTGCCCCCGCCCACCCTGACCTGGTACAAGGACGGGCGGCCCCTGGCCTCCAGCGATAGAGGGCTCATCTTATCTGGTATGGACCACTGCTGGGTGTGTGTGTGTGTGTGTGTGTGTGTGTGTGTTTGAGGGAAGGAGGGACGGAGGGGAAGTGAGATGGTTCTTAGATGTCGATAAAAAAAGATGGGAAGGGAGAGAAAGAGAGAGATATCTATTCTGAGAGAGATCTGGTGTGTGTGGTTGTGTGTGTGTGTGTGTTTGTGTGTGGCGTGTTTGTGTGTTTGTGCGGTTGTGTGTGTGTGTGTGTGGTTGAGTGTGTGTGTGTTTGTGTGTGGCCTGTTTGTGTGGTTGTGTGGTTGTGTGTGTGTGTGTGTGTGTGTGTGTGGTTGTGTGTGTGTGAGAGAGGGTTCTGAGACAGATCTGCTGTGTCACAGGTGGTCGTGTGCTGCAGATCCCCAGAGCTCAGGCAAAGGATTCTGGGAGGTACACGTGCGTGGCGGTGAACGAGGCGGGAGAGGACTCCATCCAGTATGACGTCCGAGTGCTGAGTACGGAGACACACACACTCTCTCTCACACACACACACTCTCTCTCACACACACACTCTCTCACACACACTCTTTCACACACACACTCTCACACACACTCTTTCTCTCTCTCACACACACACACACTCTCACACACACTCACACACACTCTTACACACTCTCTCTCACACACACACACACACCCTCTCACACACACACACACACACTCACACACACACACTCTCACACACACACACTCACACACACACACACTCTCACACACACACACTCTCACACACACACACACTCTCACACACACACACACACTCTCTCACACACACGCACACTCTCACACACACTCTCTCACACACACACACACACTCTCTCACACACTCTCACACACTCTCACACACACACTCACACACACTCTTACAGACTCTCTCACACACACACACACTCTCACACACACACACACACACTCTCACACACACACTCTCACACACACTTTCTCACACACACACTCTCACACACACACTCTCACACACGCACACACACACACACACTCACACACACACACACTCTCACACACACACTCTCACACACACACACACACTCTCACACACACAGACACACACACATATCTGGGACAAACGTCCCGTCTCCACGTTTTAATCTGTTCATAAACGGACTTTAATCCGACAGGTCGATACGCTGATGAATAATCCCATAAATCTCAGGCATCTGTGATGTGAGTGTTTATCTGTTCCCCGTCAGTCCCGCCCTCGATACGGCGTGCCGGCGGTGACGCCCCTGACGAGGTGAAGGTCCTGGTCAACCAGACCACCCTGCTGGAGTGTCACGTGGACGGACACCCAGCTCCCAACGTCACTTGGCTGAAGAACGGCCAGCCAATCAGATCCCCCAGATTACTGTCTAACGGACGCACGCTGCAGGTGGGCCCAGTCAGGACTGATCCTGGACTATAACAGAATAAAAATATCTGAATATTTTATCAATATTTTAACGGTAAGATGAGAGAACTTTTTTTTATCCCCGATGGAGAAATTCATTTGAACAGCATCTCTTAAGAAGGGCAAGTTCAACAAGGAAAGTGTGCATGCAATAGAATATAAAAGTATGCAACATAGTAATGAAATAACAGTAATGTATTATATTATATTATTCTGTTTATATTCTATGTATTTATTGTGTCATAGTTATGTAGATACAACAAGATATATAAATGTCAATCCCAAGTGAGCATAGGGTGTTGTTCTAGGATTAGTGAGTGCAGGTACTTCCTGGGTGTGAACGATGTCACTTCCTGGGTTGTGAGTGATGTCACCAGTGTGTACTGTGTGTATCTCAGGTGCTGAGCGCTCAGGTGACAGACACGGGGCAGTACGTGTGTGTGGCCAGCAACGTGGTTGGCAGTGCAGAGAAGACCTTCAACCTCAATGTCCACGGTGTGTGTATGTCTGTGTGGTGCAGGAGAGACAGAGGAATGGTCTATGTCTATAGGTCTATATCACAGTGAGTGAATGGATGGTGTCATGTGTTGACCATAGTGTTTTTCCTCTCTTTACTCTGTCTCTCTCCCTCTCTCCCCCTCTCTCCCCCTCTCTCCCTCCCTCCCTCTCACCCTCTCTACCTCTCTCTCCCCCTCTCTCTCTGCCCCCACCCTCTCTCTCTCTCTCCGCCTCTAGTGCCCCCCTCCATCTTGGGCCAAAGTTTAGAGAATGTGACGGTGGTGGTCCATAACTTTGTCTCTCTGACGTGCGAGGCCACCGGCTTCCCTCCTCCCACCCTGAGCTGGATCAAAGACCAGGGCGTGGTCCTCGCCAACACCAATGCCCTCATCATGCCAGGTAAACCCACCTGCACCCTCACCACCCCCACCCCAGGAGGGCTCGTTCAAGATGGGAAATGTTATTGGAAGATTTTGGAAAGGTTACATATTTGAAAGGTTTAAGAAAGGAACTATTGAGGGGATTGTTGTTTGCATCCTCGATCCTTCCCCAGGAGGGCTCGTTCAAGATGGGAAATGTTACTAGAAAGGTTTTGGAAAGGTTACATATTTGAAGGGTTTACAAAAGAAAGTATTGAGGGGATAGTTGTTCGCAACCGTTGCACAGAAATCCTTGATCCGTCTCCTAACCTGTTGTTTCTCTGAAACAGGTGGACGAACCTTGCAGATTGTGAGAGCGAAGATGTCGGACGGCGGCAAGTACAGCTGTGTGGCCGTGAACGCAGCAGGGGAGACACGCAAGCTGTTTTACCTTACTGTGCTGGGTCAGCAACCCACACACACACACATTTACTACACACACACACACATTTACTATACACACACATTTACTACATACACACACACACACACATTTATTACACACTCATGCACACACACACACATTTACTACACACTCATACACACACACACATTTACTACACTCTCATGCACACACACTCACGTACTACACACTCATACACACACACACATTTACTACACTCTCATGCACACACACTCACGTACTACACACTCATGCACACACACACATTTACTACACACTCATGCACACACACACACACATTTACTACACTCTCATGCACACACACACTCCCACACACCCCTCACTTAGCATGCACCCACCCACCTACCTAAACACACATACCCCCACACACGCCCACCTCACCTCCTCCACACACAGACACCCACCTACTTGAACCCACTCTAACCCCTCCTCCGCCCTCCCCTCCTCCCCTTCCTCCCCCCTCAGTCCCCCCCAGTATCAGGGACAGCAGCGGTCTCTCCCCCGTGGTGCTGAGCGTGCAGGTGGGGCGCTCTGTCACCCTGGAGTGTGAGTCCAACGCCGTTCCCCCTCCCACCATCACCTGGTACAAGAACGGTCGCGCCGTCTCCGAGTCGGCCAACCTCAGGGTTCTGGCTGAGGGTCAGATGCTGGAGGTCACGGGGGCAGAGGTAAGAGGTCAAGCTCCTGAGTCCTGTCTTTCCCTGATGATGATGATAATGATGATAATGATAACAGTGATGATGATGATGACAATAATGATGATGATGATAAAGATGATGATGAACATAATGATGATGATGATGATGATGATGCTGAATATAATTATAATGGTGATGATGATGATGATAATGATGATGACGATAATGATGATGAATATAATGATAATGATGATGACGATAATTATAATGATAATGAATATAGTGATGATGATGATGATGACGATAATGATGATGATAATCATGATGATGATCTTGAGGCTTGAGGTTCCGGTCAGGCCCTCTGCAGTGGTCAGTGTTGGCGAACCTCTACTGTATGTGCATTGGTTGAGTTTTCTTTGTTACCCAGGTGTCTGACACCGGCCAGTACGTCTGCAAGGCCTCCAACGTGGCCGGACAGGTGGACAAGAACTTCCACCTGAATGTCTACGGTGAGAGAAAGATCTGGAATAGTCCTTAAATGTCAGCGTGATGGAGAGGCAAGGAAAAACAAGACTGAAAATATAACTCTGTTACCAACCCCTCCCTTCCTCTCTCATCTTTAACCCCTCCTCCTCCTCCCCCCTCGCTCCTCCTCCCTCCCTCCTTCATCTTTAACCTCTCCTGCCCTCCCTCCCTCCCCCAGTTCCCCCCAGTATCGACGGCCCAGCGGAGGAGAAGAGGGTGGAGACCGTCAGTAACCCCGTCACCCTGGCCTGTGACGCCACGGGCATCCCCCCTCCTAGCCTCACCTGGCTGAAGAACGGCCGCTCCGTGGGTGAGCAGCGCCTCGCTCTCTCACCACCCCGCCTGACTCCGCCTGAACCTCTCCGTTCTCCCATTGGCTGACTCTCCCCGCCGTGCCCCTCGGGTCTTACCTCCCCTTCGTCTGCTTTCCAGAGAATTCCGAGTCGCTGGAGATGCACATCCTGTCCGGGGGTAGCAAGCTGCAGATAGCTCGCTCCCAGATGTCTGATGCCGGCACGTACACCTGTGTGGCGTCCAATGTGGAGGGGAAAACACAAAAGACATACCACCTGACCATCCAAGGTACGCCAGCACACAACATACTTAGACAACATACTTAGACAACATACTTAGACAACATACTTAGACAACATACTTAGACAACTTGATACAACCTTAAAACATCGCCATAGACTGCATACAAACCCAGTAGATTCAGCTCTGATTCATCCTTTGGATGGAAAAACGCATTGTTACCTTGTAAAGCTGGTTAATCCACGTTTCTTGGTTGGTGTCTTGATAAATGTGATTGGCTGTCCCCACCCCCACCCCCACCCCCACCCCCCCTAGTCCCACCTAGCATTTCAGGGGCGGAGCTTCCCGGCGAAGTGGGCGTACTGCTGAACGAGAGCATCCAGTTGGTGTGTCGCGCTCAGGGGACCCCGCCCCCTTCCATCCAATGGCTGAAGGATGGAAAGGCCCTTGACCAATCAGGAAGCCTGGGACTCAGGTAGCGGAGGGGAGAGCGAACTAGAGAAGGGTGGAAAAGCGAGCAGAAGTGATGACTCTTTCTCAATTCTGACCGAAGCTTTATAAATGAGGGATAAAGGGATTTCTTCCTGTTTGTGGTCTGTCAAGGCAGTACGAATCGATAGCAACGAATCTTCTTCGATTCTGACTGAAGCTTCAAGAATGAGATATAACCTTTTAAAATTATTTCTTCCTGTTCCTGTTCTGTTAAGGCAGTATGAATCGATAGCAATCAAATCTGACCAGATCTGTGCTGGTACGCCCCTCCCCCGTCTCCCCCCTCCCCCGTCTCCCCCGTCTCCCCCGTCTCCCTTTTCCCCCCGTCCCCCCTCCAGGATCAGTCCAGACGGCAGCACCTTGACTATACCAGCAGCTGGCACCTCTGACGGGGGCAAGTACACCTGCACGGCCACTAACCCAGCCGGGGAGGAGGACAGGGTTTATAATCTCAACGTCTATGGTGAGCTAGTAGGGTCACTAAGCACCGGCACCAAGCGCAGGCACAATGTGGAAGTATCACGTGCGTAGGGTCACTAAGCACAGGCACATTGTGAATGTATCAAGTACAAATGTCTGTTTGATAAGGTTTATGTGTAAATAAGTTTTTACAGGATTTTTCTTTTAAACAATGAAATATATGTCCGTTTATTTATCTCTTGTCTTTCTCTCTCTCCCTCCTCTTCTCTCTCTAGTTCCTCCTGTGATTGCTGGAAACGGGGCGAAGGCGGAGGAGTTGACCACGGTTCTAGACAGTTCCGTCAGCATGGAGTGCGTGGCCACGGGTTCCCCTCCTCCCCACCTAAACTGGCAGAGGAATGGCCTCCCCCTGCCCGTCTCCTCCCACCTCCGCCTGCTCTCCGCCGGCCAAGTGCTCAGGTACTGGAGGGGGGGAGTGGGTCAGGGGTCACAGGGGGACCCTATCCAGACTTGTTTACAACTCTGGAGGGAAAAGCCGTTTTAAAATGTTCTCTTTTCTCCTTTCTGTTCCTGACAGGATCAATCGAGCCCAAGTGTCTGATGGTGGCTCCTATACATGCATAGCATCCAACAGAGTAGGAGTCGACAACAAGCACTATAAACTCCAGGTCCACGGTAACTAACATCAATCCCTATCTCTCTACATCACCGGAACATCCTCCACTCCATGTTCAACAAGAACGCAACACGCTCTCGCGTAGCCGTGCTAAGCAGTTCTTTGTGATGTCACATCCTGCCTCTTCCTCCCCTCCAGTTCCTCCCAGCCTGGACGGAGCAGGAAGCACGGGGGAGGTGACGGTGGTTCGGGGGAACCTGGTTTCGCTGGTGTGCGTCGCTGACGGGACCCCCGCCCCCACCATGTCCTGGTTGAGAGAGGGAACCAGCCTCTTCCCTGACCCCCACCTCGGCCTCCTCAACCTGGGGAGCACCCTCCAGATCACCCAGGCCGAAGTCAACCACACCGGCCGCTACACCTGCCTGGCTAACAACACTGCTGGCCAGGCCAGCCGTCACTTCGACCTCAAAGTCTTGGGTAAGCATGGCTGTCGTAGCCTGGGGGGCGAAAGGTCAATTTCAGGATGTGGCAGGGGCAGTTTTTGAATTCAGCCTTAGTTGTTAATCTCTTAATAAGAAATGTGTTTTTGGGGTGCCTCGATTATGAAACCCCACAAATACATGACCTCTCCTCTCTGACCTCTCCTGCCTCCCGACCCCTGACCCCTGACCCCTGACAGACCCTCCACGTGTCTCGGGGTCGGGCGTGGCGGCGGAGGTGTCGGTGGTGGCGAATCAGGTGCTGGAGCTGCTGTGTGAGGCTACAGGGATCCCCGCCCCCAGCCTCACCTGGATGAAGGACGGCCGGCCCCTCCCCCAGACGGACAGCGTGCGCCTCCTCCGGGGGGGTGAGGTGCTTAGGGTGGCCTCTGCCCAGGTGAGAGGGCGCGGGGCCCCCGAGGGACAAATTCTGTCTCCTCTCCCTTTTACTTCCTGTTTCTCACTCTCTCTCTTGTTTCTACTTACTTCTGTCCCTCTCTCTCTCTCTCTCTCTCTCTCACTATCTTTCTCTCTCTCTCCTTCTCTCTGTCTCTCTCTCCCTATCTTTCTCTCTCTCTCCCTATCTTTCTCTCTCTCTCACTATCTTTCTCTCTCTCTTGCTCTGTTTCTCTGTCTCTTTCTCCCTCTCTCTCTTGCTCTTTCCCTCTCTCTCCCTCTCTCTCTCTTGCTCTCTCCCTCTGCCTCTCTCCCAGGTGGAGGACACAGGGAGGTACACCTGCCTGGCCAGCAGTCCAGCGGGAGACGACGACAAGGAGTTCCTGGTCCGCGTGCATGGTGGGTAACGTAGTTTAACAAACCACGTAAAAGAAGGTCAAAGTTCAGCCACATCTTTTGAACGGAGGGATGATCCTGGGTTTTTCTGTCCCAGTTCCCCCCAACATCGCTGGGGAGGGTTTCCCTCAGAACATGTCGGTCCTGCAGAACAGACAGGTGACCCTGGAGTGCAAGTCCGACGCGATCCCGCCCCCTACCCTTACCTGGCTCAAAGATAGCCAGCCGGTCAAGGTAAACACCCCTGCATGCATGCATTAGTATGCAGGTGTTGGATACGGTTCGGTATAAAAGACAGTGTGGGCGTTTGTAAGTTAATGGTTAGGACTGTCCCTCCTGGGCCTCCGTAGGCCTCTTCCCGCGTACGTGTGGTGTCCAGTGGGCGTTACCTCCAGATCAACAGTGCCGAGCTGGCGGATGGAGCCCAGTACACCTGCGTAGCCAGTAACATCGCTGGCCAGACCACCCGGCAATTTAACCTAGCTGTTAATGGTACTGCACATACACACACACATACACACACACACACACACATACACATACACACACACACACACTGAGCATGCTCACTCAGAGCTGTTTGCTTCAAGGGGTTTCTTCTCAATGTCTTTTACAGTGTTGGATGTAACCGATCTGTCTGTCTTTTGGTCCGTCTGCCTGTCTGTCCATTCTTCTCTCTAAATGTGTCTGTCTGTCTCTCTCTCTCTGTCTGCCTGTCTTTCCCTCTGTGTCTGCCTGTCTATATCTCTCTCTGTCCGCCTGTCTTTCCCTCTCTGTCCGCCTGTCTTTCTCTCTGTTTGCCTGTCGCACTCTGTCTGCCTGTCTCTCTCTCTGTCTGCCTGTCTCTCTCTTTCTCTCTGTTTGCCTGTCTCTCTCTCTCTGTCTGCCTGTCTCTCTCTCTCTGTCTGCCTGTCTGTCTGTCCAGTTGCCCCCACCATACAAGACGGGCCCCTGACAGTGTCGGTCCTCGCTGACCTGTCCGTGGTGCTGGAGTGCATCGTTAGCGGAGTCCCCGCCCCCAGGGTCACATGGAGGAAACATGGCGCCGTGCTGGCGGGAACCAACCCCAGGTCAGCCCTCGGCGCACAGTGATGATGTCACACCCTCTTGCGCAAAGCAGCTTCACATCCTTTTTATGTTCCAGTTTCTCTTTATTTACGCAACTTTCATCAGTTGTTGTTGTTGTTGTTGACACTGTTGACCCTCGCGATCAGATACATGTTTTCGGAGGATGGGTCTCTCCACATCCAGCAGGCCCAGGTGTCGGACACAGGACGTTACCTGTGCATGGCAACCAACCAGGCAGGAACGCAACGCAAGAGGGTGGATCTGGAGGTGCACGGTACGACCAGCAACACCACAGGCCGCTGCTCTTTAGCACTGCGCTGCCGTCCCTGCTCTTCTCTCTCTCTCTGTGGATGAAGGTGTCTGTTGAATGTAGAAGGACGTTCTAGAATCTTCCCCGTTGTTCCCAGTCCCTCCCTCCGTCGCTGACGGTCCCACCAACATCACGGTGACGGTGAACGTCCAGACCACCCTCTCCTGCGAGGC
Organism: Plecoglossus altivelis; assembly: GCA_036571765.1. Classification (NCBI taxonomy): domain Eukaryota; kingdom Metazoa; phylum Chordata; class Actinopteri; order Osmeriformes; family Plecoglossidae; genus Plecoglossus; species Plecoglossus altivelis. The sequence continues at coordinate 3,401,774 of BROE01000026.1, forward strand.
CGCCGGGATCCCCAAACCCAGCGTCGCCTGGACCAAGAACGGGCGCCCGCTCAACACAGACCAGAACCAGAATATATACAGGTCCAGCTTTCATCCCTCTGTGATTTGTACTTCTCTCTGACCGACAGCTTTGACCTTTACAGACGTCCCCGTTCGTAAAAAGCCACCAAACCCTTATTTGACCTTACTAAGCTCCTCCCTCCCCTCTCATTACCCCCCAGGCTGCTGTCATCAGGCTCCTTGGTTGTCATAGCGCCCACGCTGGAGGACACAGCCGCCTACGAGTGCACGGTTTCCAACGAGGCGGGAAAAATCTCCAGAGCTGTGGGGCTGACCGTACAGGGTGAGGAGAGAGAGGAGACCGGCAAACTGCATGGCCTTGTTACAGCATCCGCCCCAGCTCTGCAGCCCTGTCTCACCTATGTCCTGGTCAAATCTCTCTTTCTCTCTCTCTCTCTCTCTCTCTCTCTCTCTCTCTCTCTCTCTCTCTCTCTCTCTCTCTCTCTCTGTAGTTCCTCCCTCCATAGCAGACGAGGCCACGGACCTGGTGGTGACCAGGCTGTCCCCGGTGGTCATAGCGTGTACTGCGTCAGGGGTGCCTGAGCCTGAGCTGAGCTGGAGCAGAGATGGAATGAAACTCCCCAAGCAAGGAGGGGAGGGCTTCAGCATCCTGGCCTCAGGTACCTCGTCCCCCCCTCACACTACACACACACATACACTACACACACATATATACACACTACACACACACTACACACAAACACCCACACACCACACACACACACACACATGCACTACACACACACACACACACACTACACACCACACACACCCACACACTACACACACACACTACATACATACACACTACACAAACACACTACACACACACACACACTACACACACACACTACACACACACTACACATCAAACACACGCAACACACAAACACCTCACACACACTACACACCACACACACCACACACACACACAGATCCCTCTAATACTCTCCTCTCTCTGTCCAGGTCCAGTTCAGATCAGTTCGGCGGAACTGAAACACTCCGGCCGTTACACCTGCACCGCCAAGAACGCCGCCGGGTCAGCCACACGCCACGTCACACTCACCGTGCAGGGTGGGTCGCTCGCTCCCGCAGCCAATCACTGCTCCTGAAGCTGGTGCTCAGCCAGCTCACTATCATATTCCTGCCACACCTACTCACTACCTTATTCCTGCCACACCTACTCACTATTCACTACCATATTCCTGCCACACCTACTCACTGCTCATTACCATATTCCTGCCACACCTACTCACTGCTCATTACCATATTCCTGCCACACATACTCACTGCTCATTACCATATTCCTGCCACACCTACTCACTGCTCATTACCATATTCCTACCACACCAACTCACTACCATATTCCTGCCACACCTACTCACTGCTCATTACCACATTCAGAAAGTGGTTTTGAAGACCAACCATGCTTCGATCATAGGCTATTTACACATACACACGTTTCTACTCATCTAGAATCTGTCATCAGCATAAAATAAATACAAATTAAATACACTACCAGTCAAACGTTGGGACGCACCCTCCCATTCAAATGAATGAATGTGTCCAAGCTTTTGACTGATGGTGTATATCCCCCTCTGGGGTGTGTGAAACAAGTGTGTTTGATACAGCACAGCGACACTCAGGGACGAGGGGACAGTGCGTTCTTGTTGTCATGTCCCTTCCTGTTGTGTTCAGAGGTGCCAGTGATCCAGGCCCAGCCTCCTACCCTGGACGTCATCCTCAACAGCCCGGTCACGCTTCCCTGCAGGGCCACTGGCAGCCCTCCACCCTCCATCACCTGGCAGAAGGAGGGCATCAGCATCCAGACTAAGAGTAGGTTGTGTGTGTGTGTGTGTGTGTGTGTGTGTGTGTGTGTGTGTGTAGATCTGTGTGTGTGTGTGTGTGTTTAGACCTGTGTGTGTGTGTGTGTGTGTGTTGGAGAGGATGTGTTTGTGGATGTGTGTGGATGAGTGTGCGCGTATGTTGGGGAGGGGGATGTGTGTGTGTGTGGACGTGTGTATGTGTGTTGGGGAGGGAGGACCTGTGTATGGATGTGTGTGTAGATGTTTGTATGTGGAGAGTGTGTACGTGTGTGTCTATATTAGTAGACAGCACTGTACCACATCAGACCCACTGGACACTAAGCCCCCTGCCTCTCTCCCGTCTTTCTGTCTCTCTGTCTCTCTGTCCCTCTGTCTCTCTGTCTCTCCCGTATCTCTGTCCCTCTGTCCCTCTGTCTCTCTGTCTCTCTGTCTCTCCCATCTCTCTGTCTCTGTCTCTCTGTCCCTCTGTCTCTCTGTCTCTCTGTCCCTCTGTCTCTCCCTTCTCTCTGTCTCTCTGTCCCTCTGTCTCTCCCTTCTCTCTGTCTCTGTCTCTCTGTCCCTCTGTCTCTCTGTCCCTCTGTCTCTCCCATCTCTCTGTGTCTGTCTCTCTGTCTCTCTGTCCCTCTGTCTCTCTGTCTCTCCCGTCTCTCTGTCTCTCTGTCCCTCTGTCTCTCCCATCTCTCTGTGTCTGTCCCTCTGTCTCTCTGTCCCTCTGTCCCTCTGTCTCTGCCATCTCTCTGTCCCTCTGTCTCTCTGTCTCTCTGTCCCTCTGTCCCTCTGTCCCTCTGTCTCTCTGTCTCTCTGTCTCTCTGTCCCAGTCGGAGCCTTCACAGTTCTGCCCACAGGATCCCTCCAGATCTCCAAAGCCTCCGTGTCCGACTCAGGCAGCTACATGTGTGTGGCCCAGAACCCTGCTGGTACCGCCCTGGCCAAGACCAAGCTCCGAGTCCAGGGTGGGTCCAACACCAACCTTGTCTCCATGGCGTTTCTGGCGCCATGGAGACATCCGCAGATCCCCTTTTGATCATGTCTCATCCAGCCCCCCCCCCCCCCCCCCCTCCTTCCTCTCCGCAGTCCCTCCGGTGATCAGAACCCAGACCCGGAGCTACCTTGTGCCTCTGGACACCACTGCCACCCTGCAGTGCCAGGCAGACGGCTCCCCCCTGCCCACGGTGGCCTGGCACAAGGACGGGCAGCCCCTGACCGAGTCTCTGCGCCAGCGGGTCCTGAGCTCTGGTTCTCTGCAGATCGCCTTCGTCCAGCCCAGCGACACGGGCAGATACACCTGCACTGCTGCCAATGCGGCAGGCACTGCCAGTCTGGTGATGAGCCTCACAGTGCAGAGTGAGTCTGGCCAACCTTTAAAAGACTACAAATCCCATGGGTTTTTGCAAACAATACTTCCTGTACTGCCTGTTGAGACTGTGGATATTTAGCTTCAGAGTATTCTTTGTAGTTTCAAAAAAAAGTATTTCTCTTCCACTGTTGATAGCTGTCTCTCCTTCCTCTTGTCCTCCTTTCCTCCATTCCTCCTCCTCTCCTCCCTCCTTTAGTCCCTCCCTCCATCCGTGGAGGGGAGGCGGAGGTGTCGGTGGTGGAGAACACTCAGGCCCAGCTAGCGTGCGCGGCAGACGGCGTCCCCCCTCCCAGCCTGTCCTGGGAGAAGGAAGGCGTGGTCCTGAGCGACAGTGCTGGAGAGTACACCATCCTGCCCTCTGGAGAGCTGGTCATCGACATCACCCAGGTACTGTAACTCCTCTTCCCGGGTCCTGTCAGCCAGGTCTGTGAAGGGACGACCAGGAAACGTCCGCCCAAGGCTGTTCCCTGTGTCGTGGTTAGAAAGGGACGCCCAGAAGAACAGTAGGATATTAGGTTATGTTATGTGTTATATTAAGTCCAGTAAAAAAAAGTGTAGTACCAAAATAAAATAAAAGATTTATGTAAATCGTTACTCCTCCCAGAGTTGAAGTCTTTCCCTGTCATTCTTCCCCACCCTCCATCTCCCCACCCTTCATCTCCCTCACCCTCTATCTCCCTCAACCTCCATCTCCCCACCCTTCATGTCCCCCGCTCTCTATCTCCCTCAACCTCCATCTTCCCACCCTTCATGTCCCCCGCTCTCTATCTCCCTCACCCTCCATCTCCCCACCCTTCATCTCCCTCACCCTCTATCTCTCCATCCTCCATCTCCCCCACCCTCCATCTCTCTCACCCTTCATCTCCTCACCCTCCATCTCCCCTACCTCCATCTCCCCCACTCTCTATCTCCCTTACCTCCATCTCCCCTACCTCCATCTCCCCTACCTCCATCTCCCCTATCTCCATCTACCCCACCCTCTATCTCCCCCACCCTCCATCTCCCTCATCCTCCATCTCCCTCACCCTCCTCCGCTGTCGCCTCAGCCCAGTGATGCCGGCACCTACACCTGTGTGGCCTCCAACGTAGTGGGTCAGGACAGCCGTACGGTGGCCCTGCAGGTCCACACCCACCCTGCCTTCAGCCGCCTCCTGGAGGATGTGGCTCTCAACAAGGGAGAGCGCCTTCTGCTGGCCTGTGCTGCCACTGGTATCCCCCCGCCCACCATCACCTGGGCCTTCAACAACAACATCATCCCAGGTAGGCTACATGGACCTGTGTTCAACTCAGCGGAACATTCCATCCTGAGAAGCTACACCTAGACAGAACTTACCTGCCCATTCTAACAACCTCTGTGCTTCTGTAACCTAGGTTACAATTCATAGGATTTGCTTGTACTCGGTCACAGCAATATTGTGTTTACTCTGACACAGCAGTCTTATCTCATCGGAGAAACGTGGTTCTTCTGATTGGCTAAATTGTTTTGTGACTGTTTCCTAACTTTTCCGGTGCAGCTCACTACGACCACGTGAGCAACCAGGGCGAGCTGGTGGTGGAACGAGTGAGCAAGGACGACTCGGGGACGTATTCCTGCGTGGCAGAGAACAGCGTGGGCTCCATCAAGTCTCTGAGCTTTGTTTACGTCAAAGGTGTGACCTCACTTCCTGTGGCGGAGAAGGAGGACGTGTGGCAAGGAATCGTACTGACTTGATGCTCTCCCGTGTGTGCGTGTTCTGTGTCTCTGTGTCTGTGTGTGTCTGTGTCTGTGTGTGTCTGTGTCTCTGTGTGTGTGTCTGTGTGTGTGTGTCTGTGTCTGTGCATGTGTCTCTGTGTCTGTGTCTGCACAGAGCCCCCTATCATCGACGGGGACTCTCACTCCAACCGCATCGAGCCGTTGGGGGGCAACGCCATCCTGAACTGTGAGGTGAGGGGCGATCCTCTGCCCTCCATCCAGTGGAGCAAGAAGGGCGTCAACGTCCAGATCAGCAACCGCATCCGCCAGCTTGACAACGGCTCTCTGGCCATCTACGGCACTGTGGTAACGATCGCATAGCAACGCTCCAAACAAAGCGTGGGCCACACAGAACACTTTGTCGTCGACTGGGTTGGAATGACTGAGTGAGGCCTGTCTGGTGTTGACCTGTACATGTATACGTTTTAAGTAACGTCATTGAAGAGAGCGCTTCCTGTTGGTGTGATGGTGTTGTTCCTTCTGTTCCTTCAGGGTGAGGACGCAGGAAGTTACACGTGTGTGGCCACGAATGTTGCCGGCGTGGTGGAGAGGAGTGTTACCCTCACCCTGCAGAGTGAGTGTGCGATAACCAGGCCCCAATCTTTAAAAAGGTCGAAAAACTGTTTGGGAGGGTTGAAGAACAGTTTTGAAGCTTTGAAAAAAAAGAAAGTTCGGAAAATATTGAACTCCCCTTCACGTTAGATTTAGTTCCTTACAGAGCATCTATGTTATGAGTTGTACTTACAGATATTGTTCACTGGCTAGATCCTAGATATACCTGTCAAACAGCGCTTCTGTCACCACCGTTACCTTCAGCCTGTATTAACCCCGCCCCCTCCCCACCCTCTCCCTTCCCCTCCCTTCCCCTCCCCACCCTCTCCCTTCCCCACCCTACCCCGTCCCCTCCAAGGCGCTCCCTCCATCACCGTAGAGCCTGTGGACGCCGTGGTGGACGCCGGCTCCCCTCTGCTCCTCCACTGCCAGGCGGAGGGAGAGCCCAAGCCCGTCATCGAGTGGTCCCGGCAGGGGCGCCCCCTCCTGGCCAGCGAGCGCCTGCTCACCCTGGGCAACGGCTCCCTGCTGCTTAGCAGCGCCCAGCTGGAGGACACGGCGGAGTACGAGTGCGTGGCCAGGAACCTGCTGGGCTCTGTGCTGGTCCGAGTCACCATCACCGTGCAGGGTGAGACTCCGTCTCTACCAGAGACCCGCCTCCAACACAGATAGAATGCTCATTTCCTTGTAGAATGTTAGAATCACCACGGTGACAGGACAAACACATGGAGACTGTTACAACTGCTACGCTTTTAAATAATATGTCTTTATGTATCTATAGCTATAAAACTTTCTGAGAAGGAGCTTTGAAGCAGACAGAATGCTCATTTCCTTGTAGAATGACTGTTACAATCCGCAAGGCACTATAATTTCATATTTTATATATACTGTATATAAAGAGAATACAAGAACATTTATATATATATATATATATATATATATATATAAATCTTTTCTTTATAAGAGACGTATTTATATACAGTATGTGTAAATAAATATTTATAAATGTGTATATATATCTTTATAGAATTATGAATACTTAGATTCATTGGATTCAAGCATTCGTCTGATGAGGAAGTATCTCCCTGTTATGACTGTACTTTTGCTGCGTGTGCGTTTTAGTTCACGGGGGCCACTCAGAGTGGACGACTTGGGGCCCCTGCAGCGTCTCCTGTGGCGTGGGGGCCCAGAGGAGGCAGAGGCAGTGTAACAATCCCCTCCCTGCCAACGGGGGGCGCCACTGCGCTGGTCCGGACATGCAGACGCGCAACTGTCAGGGGAAACCATGCCCAGGTAGGGGCGAGACAACGCAACACAAGTCACGGATCAGTGAAGTCTGAGCTACAACTGGTGGTGTGTAGCAAGCTAACCTGTGTGTGTGTGTGTGTGTGTAGTGGACGGGAACTGGTCCGAGTGGTCGTCGTGGGAGGAGTGTTCTCGTACCTGTGGCCAGGGGAACAGGACCAGAGTGCGTACCTGCAGTGCTCCCTCCACACAGCACGGGGGCAGACCCTGCGAGGGCGCTGCTGTGGAGGCCATCATGTGCAGCGTCCGGCCCTGCCCTGGTGAGAACACCTGTAGCTGCCCAACGCACCTTCACCACGGTGCAGATATTTAACGACAAAAGAAAACGACCGTCTTCAACCTGATCGTGTCTGTGTATCACCGGCAGTGGTGGGTAACTGGGGGTCTTGGTTGCCATGGAGCCCGTGCAGCGAGACGTGCGGTAAAGGGATGCAGACGAGGTTGCGATTGTGCAACAGCCCTCCGCCCACTTTCGACGGGCCCCGGTGCCAGGGAACAGACACCCAGACCCAGGTGTGCAGGGAGAGATCCTGCCCAGGTGAGGAGGACAGCCAAGGGGGAGAGCAGGGGCTAAGATGCTGCCTCACCTCCAGGATGAGCTGGCTCTACTAATACAGCCTCATTCTCATCTGATCAAAGACCGTAAATAATTACGAACATAATCTGTAGGTTGTTGGTGATGTTATTGTGTTGTGGAAACAGAAGGGGTGAGTGAGTGTGACTGACTCCTTTCCCCGCTCTTCCATCTCTCTCCTGCCCCTCTCTCTCCTGGCCCCCCTCTCCTGCCCCTCTCTCTACTACCCTCCTCTCTCTACTGCCCTCTAGTGGACGGGAAGTGGTCATCGTGGGTGAGCTGGGGGGCTTGCAGTGTGTCATGTGGGGGCGGGACCAGGCAGAGGACCCGTCTCTGTGCAAGCCCCTCCCCCTTGCATGGCGGGAGGCAGTGCGAGGGGAATGACGTGCACATAGACTTCTGCAACAGTGACCCCTGCCCTAGTGAGTCTGGCCCCCTCGGCCCTGCTCCGGCCTTGCTCCTGTCCAGGATGATGTCATGATGGGGGCATTTTGTGTGTACCTACTGTAAGCATAAACTTTTGCTCTTTCACTTCCTCCCTCTCTCTCCCTCTCCCCCTCTCCCACTCCTCCACTCCCTCTCTACTTCTGTCCCTCTCTCCTCCTCCCTCTCCTCCTTCTCCTCCCCCACTCTCTCCTCCTCCGTCCCTCTCCCTCTCTCCTCCTCCCTCTCTCCTCCTCCCTCTCCCCCTCTCCCACTCCTTCTCTCCCTCTCTACTTCTCTCCCTCTCTCCTCCTTCTTCTCTCTCTCCTCCCTCTCTCCTCCTCCCTCCCCCTCCTCTCCTCCCTCTCCTCCCCCCACTCTCACCCTACTCCCTCCCCCTCCTCCCTCCCCCTCTCCTCCCGCCCTCTCTCCTCCCCCTCTCTCCCCTCCATCCACCTCCTCTCCTCCCCTCTCTCCCCTCCCTCAGTCCATGGTAGCTGGAGTCCCTGGAGCAGCTGGGGCAGCTGCAGCAGGACGTGTGACGGCGGGCAGACAAGGCGCTTCAGGACATGTGACAACCCCAGACCGGCCAATGGGGGCCGAGCGTGTGCAGGGGCGGACTCTCAGATACAGAGGTGCAGCACGGACACCTGCCCAGGTACGCAGAGAGAGAGAGAAAGAGAGAGAGAGAGAGAGAGAGAAAGGGAAGGAGAGAGAGAGCGATGTGGAGGGTGTGTGCGGGTGTGTGAGTGAGAGAGGTTTCTAAATCTTATTGAAAATAAATGTCTATTTATTTCCGTTTCCCCCCTCCCCAGTGGATGGTAACTGGGGGGCGTGGCTAGCCTGGGGTGAGTGTTCTGCTTCCTGTGGGGGCGGAGAGAGAACCAGAGTCAGAGCCTGCAACAACCCGTCGCCTAGGAACGGGGGTCGTTCCTGTCCGGGAGACTCCACCCAGCTGAGCAGGTGCAACCTCCAAGCCTGCCCAGGTAGGTGATCTTGAGTGTGTGTGTGTATGTTAGTGTGTGTCTGTGAGTGAGTGTGTGTCAATGTGTGTCTGTGAGTAAGTGTGTGTTAGTGTGTGAGTGTGTGTTAGTGTGTGTCTGTGATTGAGTGTGTTAGTGTAAGTAAGTGTGTGACTGTGTGTCAGTGTGTGTCTGTGAGTAAGTGTGTGTTAGTGTGTGTGTGCGTGTGTCCAATCATAGTTTCCTGAGTGCCTAATCTGAGCATGCTCCGTCTCTCCCAGGAGGGCCGCAGAAAGCCAGAGGCAGCATCATAGGAAACATCAACGACATTGAGTTTGGCATCGCCATCCTCAACGCCACCATATCTGACGACCAGTCCGGAGGCAGGGTGATCCAGGCCACCGTATCAAACGTACCCCGAACGCTAGGTTAGTGCCAGGACAGCTCATTACACCGATATGGAGATCTTTGATTTAAACCACCAGATGGCGCAACACCATGACGAAATAACAATATAAATCACTGGCCCATCTTTCCAAATCCTAAACCTTGGCCAATGATCTTTTGAGCCTAGGTCCTGCAATGAGGAAGCTTATATCTATCCTGAACCCCATCTATTGGACAACGGCTCACGAGATCGGCGCGGCAGCCAATGGCTACACGCTCACAGAAGGCGTGTTCAGACGAGAGACACAGGTGGAGTTTGCCACAGGTGAGAGAGCATCTGGACCTGTGTTTGTGTGTGTTTGTGAGTGTGTGTGACTGTGTGTGTGTGTGTGTGAGTGTGTGTGTGACTGTGTGTGTGTGTGTGTGTGACTGTGTGTGTGACTGTGTGTGTGTGTGTGAGTGTGTGTGTGACTGTTTGTGTGTGTGTGTGTGTGTGTGTGGTGTGTATGTATGGGTGTGTATGTATGAGTGTGTGTGTGTGTGTGTGTGTGTGTGTGGTGTGTATGTGTGTGTATGTATGAGTGTGTGTGTGTTCCAGTTAAAGTGTTCCTCTCGCTCCTCACAGGTGAGATTCTGAGGATGACCCACATTGCTCGAGGGCTGGACCTGGACGGAGCGCTCCTATTGGACATCGTGCTGAATGGACACATACTCCAGCTTCCCTCTCACGCTGACATCAGCATAAAGGTAGGGCCACGGCGCCGGCCAATCAGTAGCACTCGGAGGAAAGCGCGTCCTTTCCTCTAGCTAGTGACATCTTGCTTTAATGTTGACACTGTTCGATTCGGACAACTGAATTTTGGGGGCTTTGACTTGTAGGAAAAAAAACACCTTAACAACACCCTACCCTAACATGAATCCAGCTACAGACTCCCTTGAAAGCTTAACATGACTCAAGTCAACGCTGCGGTTGCTAAGCTGTTGTTGTGGGTACTTCCTGTTCAGGATTATACGGAGGACTACATCCAGACCGGTCCAGGGAAGCTGTACGCTCTGTCCACCCGCATGTTCACCGTGGACCAGGAGACGGTGCCCTACTCCTGGAACCACACCATCACCTACGAGCCGTCCAGGGGCAAGATGCCCTATCTGGTGCAGACGCTGCACGCCTCGGACATCAGCGCTCACTACCTCCCCCTGGAGGAGGTGCTGGAGTACAAGATCCACGCCAGCATTACAAAGGGTGAGAAATACCACAAGAAATACCACAATCCTTGTGTGTGTGGTATGTAATGGTGTGTGTACTTGTGTGTGTGGTATGTAATGGTGTGTGTCCTTGTGTGTGTGGTATGTAATGGTGTGTGTTCTTGTGTGTGTGTATGCTAATCGTTCGCTGTCCTGTTGTAGTTGGTCATGTAATGGTGTGGTACTGTGTGATTGGTATGTAATGGGTGTGTTCTTGTAGTGATGTGTATTATGGTAATTGTGTGTGTCCTTTGTGAGTAGTACTGTAATACTGTGATGACTACTTGTGTGTTTTTGTTCATTTTCGTATTGTTAAACTGGTGTGTGTCTTTGTGTGTTGGTATGTAATGGTGTGGTTGTCCTTAGTGTGTGTGGATATGTAATGGTGTGTTCCATGTACACGAAGTCGTGTGTGGTATTGTACATGGTGATGTGTCCTTGTGAGTGGTATGAATGTGTGTGTCCTTGATGTGTTGGTAATGTAACATGGTGTGTGTCCTTGGTGCATGTGGTAGTAAATGGCATGTGTTGTACTATGTGTTGTGTGGTATTGTAATGGTGTGTTGTACTTGTAGTTTATGCCTGTGTATGGTAATGTGTGCTTTCTTGTCTTGGTGTAGTAATGGTGGTGTACTTAAGTGTGTGTGGTATGTAAATAGGATGTGCTTGTGATATGTGTGTGGTATGTAACTGGCTCGTGTTTCTTGTGTGTGTGTATAATGGTGTGTGTCTTGTGTGTGGGATGGTAATGGTGTGGCCTGTGGTTGTGGTGTGTTAAATGTGTGTATTACTTGTGTGTGGTATGTAATGGTGTGTGTTCTTGTGTGTGTGTGTTTTTTTTTTTTTTTTTTTTTTTTTTTTTTTTTTTTTTTTTTTTTTTGTTTGTTTTTGTTTGTTTGTGTTTGTTTGTATGTGTTTGTGTGCATGCGTTTGTGTATCCTTGTGTTTGTGTGTCCCTGTGTGTGTGGTATGTAATATTGTGTGTCCTTGTTTATTCAGGAGATCGTAGCAACCAGTGTCCTCAGGGCTTCAGTTTGGATCCTGCTGGACCTTACTGTGCAGGTGAGTGTTTCTCTATCTTTCTCCCGGCAGATGTGATTGTGAATTAAACAACATGTAAAACTACAGTTTCGTTGATCCAGTCGTTGACATTGCTTGTAGCCATTTTGGTAAAGATCATGTACCCACACATGCAACTCTATAACATATATACCCACATCTAATTGTTCGATCGTAATCGGATGTGTCTGGCGCGTAATAGCAACGAACTGGGATTGGGTTTATGGTGATACACGATCCTTTTGGAGGTACGTTTCATGAAAGAAATCCTGACTTCAGAATGTCTGCATGTTCATCAACAGTACAAATAGAAGGAGATGAACACAACGATACCATCAAGTCGTTTAGACGTTTTGAGTGTGTTGATGACAGTATGGGACAACTGAGACTAGTTCTCACATCATTTTAGTTGGCCTACGTGTTATTTCATGACAGAAGTGATGCGCGCATAGGCTGTCAGTGGGCACATTCAGAACTTGGATCATCGATGCAAACTACGTGACCGGCGCTGCGGACACTCACGATACGTGCTTGAACTCCTCACAGAATTGTTACGCTTTGTTAACCAACCGAGAAAAGCCTCACTGACCTTGCTATGCTATTTACAGGAATACACACGCGCGCGCACAGTAATCAACCATAGAATCAGCGCCAACAATCGCACACACTTCTCTGTCTGTCCTGTACTGTCTAGATCGTCTGTCTGTTCTAGTCTTTCTCTCCCTTTCATCTCTCTCTCTCTCTCTCTCTCTCTCTCTCCTCTCCCTCTCCCTTTTTCTACGTCTCTCTCTCTCTCTCTATCTATCTGTCTCTCCCTCCGACCCTCCCTCCCTCCCTTCCTCTCTCTCTCTCTCTGTGTCTCCCTCTCTCTCTGTGTCTCTCTCTCTCCCACAGTCTCTAACGTTGCTGTGTTCCTCTGCTGCTGACAGATGAGGATGAGTGTGCAGTGGGCCACCCGTGTTCACACACCTGCCACAACGCTGTGGCTACCTACTACTGCTCCTGTCCTGCAGGACTCAGCATCTCAGCTGATGGAAGAACATGCCAAGGTCAGCTCCAACGCACACACACACACTCACACACTCACACTCACACACACACACACTCACACACTCACACTCACACACACACACACTCACACGCTCTCTCTTACACACACACACACACACTTATGCACTCACTCACTCACGCATTCACACACACATGCACATGCTCTCTCACACGCACACTCAAGTACACACACACACTCATGTGCTCTCTCACACACACACTCACACGCTCTCTCACACACACACTGCCGCGCACACGCTCACGCGCTCTCTCTCACACACACACACACACACTCATACTCACACACTCTCACTCACAACAGAAGGTATCTGACATCTTGCTCTCCGTCCAGATATCGATGAGTGTGCGCTGGGAGGCCACATGTGCCACGACGGGCAGGATTGTGAGAACACCATTGGCTCGTACCGCTGTGTGATGCGCTGTGGGCGGGGCTTCAGGAGGACGGCCGACGGGATGAGTTGCCAAGGTTACCCGCCCTCCCCTCCCCCCACGCTCGAACACGACGTCATGCGATGTTTTGTACACACAATGCGTGACAGATCACCGATTGTTTGTTTTCAGATGTGAACGAGTGCCAGGAGTCAAACCTGTGTAATCAGCACTGTTTGAACACTGTCGGCAGCTACCGCTGTGCCTGTGAGCCAGGCTTCCAGCTGAGGAACAGACGCTGTATAGGTGACAAACCACACCACATGTTCTGGTTATGCAACATGGCCTCCAACCCTCACCTGGTCATGTGATCTCTGAACCCGAAAATGGTCCTTTGTGACTCTGTTCAAGCTCTATCTCTTTGACTTTCTCCCTCTCTCTCTCTCTCTCTCTCTCTCTCTCTCTCTTTCTCTCTCTCTCCCTCTCCCTCTCTCTTTATCCTACTCTCCCTCTCTCTCTCTCTCTTTCTCCTACTCTCTCTCTCCTACTCTCACTCTCTCTCTCTCTCTCTCCTACTTTCTCTACTACTCTCTCTCTCTCCTACTCTCTTTTTCTCTCTTCTACTCTCTCTCTTACTCACTCTCCTACTTTCTCTCTCCTACTCTCCCTCTCTCTCTCTGTCTCTGCCTCTCTTTCTCCTACTCTCCCTTTCCTACTCTCTCTCTCCTACTTTCTCTCTTTCTCTCTCTCCTACTCTCTCCTACTCTCTCCTACTCTCTCCTACTCTCTCCTACTCTCCCTCTCTCTGTCTCTCCCTCTCTCTCTCTCTCTCTCTCTCTCTCTCTCTCTCTCTCCCTCTCCCTCCCTCCAGACATAAACGAGTGCAGGCAGAGGGTGTGTCGATCGGACCAGCAGTGTAAGAACACTAGGGGCGGATACACCTGTATCGACCTGTGCCCCACCGGCATGACCAAGGGTGCCAACGGGACCTGTGTGGGTGAGGGGCACCCCGGCATACCAGACTTAAATCTCCCCAAAACATCTTTCGTCACGTCATTGATTTCCTTGTGTTTCTCTACAACCAGTAGCGGATACACTTGATGGTGGATGTTGTGTGGCAATAGGAGTGTTTGACAGTGAGTGTGGCTGTTCTCTGTTCCTGCTGTAGACATAGATGAATGCCTGGATGGGACCCACCAGTGCAGATACAACCAGATCTGTGAGAACAGCCGGGGGAGTTACCACTGCACCTGCCCGCGAGGGTACCGCTCCCAGGGGGTGGGGCGCCCCTGTGTGGGTACGTACTCCCCCCCCCTCCCCCATCCCCCGCGGTCCCCTTCTCTAGACCTCCACCTCACCCGCTTTGCTTCTGGCATCAGCTTCCAGCAGAACTCTCTCTCCCCTACTCTCTCTCCTGCTATGTCTCTCGCTCAAAGCTGCCCCTCCACCCCGCCCCCATTCCTCCCCCGCCTCAGCTGTGACATCAATCTGCTTGCTGACATCACTAAAGCCACGCTAACCTGGTCACCATCATGGAGACGGAGGAGAAGCTCTGGGTGGCAGAGAAGTGGAGGTGAATGCTCCTGGGCTAAGCCCTGGGTGTCACATGGTGTAGGCAAGACACTAAGGAGGTCAGAGGTCAGACAGGCTTCAGACTGGAAATGCTTTTGCTTGTTCTCCTGTCACAAGGCCAGCAGTATCTCCCCAACACCTCTGCCAGCTCTGTCCTTCACTACCTGACCTTTTACTTCCTGTCCATTGACCTTTTACTTCCTGTCCATTGACCTTTTACTTCCTGTCCATTGACCTTTTACTTCCTGTCCATTGACCATTTACATCCTGTCCTTTAACCTTTTACTTCCTGTCCTTTCACCTTTTACTTCCTCTCATTTGACCTTTTACTTCCTGTCCTTTGACCTTTTACTTTCTGTCCTTTGACCTTTAAACTCCTGGTGACCTCCTGGAGTTGCTACGCATTGTAACGGCATTTGTTCACTGTGACGCCCCTGTGACGTCATTAACACTGGACCTTGATGCCTGAAATCCTCAATATTTTCATCGATATTGTTTACCATTCGATTTTGGTTCGGTATTTTGGATGAAATACTGATTGTCAAATTTCTTTCAGTTTGGTTCGATGCAAGTTTTAGTTTTTGGTATGAGAAGCTTGTGATTCTCATTCAAATATCACTAAGACAGAGCACTTGCATTGAGCCTTAATACATTTCATGGACTTGAACATGTATTGCCTTGCAGTGGGGTCATTGACATATCCCATTCTCTCTCTCATCCCCATCTCCCCCTCCACTACACCTTTTCATCACCCGCTTGAAATGTTCATCTCTGCCTCTCCCTGATCGACTTACTCATCTCAAACTATTACTCATCGAACTCTTCCTTCATCTCTTCATCCATCCATCCATCCATCATCCTCTCCACCTCCTCTTCTCCTCCTCCTTCCTCCTCTCCTCCTTTCCATCCTCCCTCTCCCTCTCCTCCTCCTCTCTTCTCCATCTCCTTCTCTCCTCCTTACTTCCCTCTCCTCCTTTTCTCCTCCTCCTCCCCTCTCCTCTCCACCTCCTCTTCTCCTCCTCCTCCCCTCTCCTCCTCCCTTCCTTCCCTCCCTCACTGCTGCTTCTCCTTGTGACGGGGGGGCAGACATTAATGAGTGCGAGCATCCGCCCCCACCCTGCGCCCACCAGTGCATCAACACTCCTGGCAGCTTCAAGTGCACCTGCCCGCCAGGGCGCCACCTGCTGGGGGACGGAAAGTCCTGCGCGGGGCTGGAGAGGCTGCACAGCTACGAGAGCTTCTCGTACGGCTACCGTGGCTCCCAGCCGTCCCCGGAGCGCCGCTCCTTCCAACAGCAGTACCACACCCTGGCCTCCCAGAGCTACCACTCCTACACAGCCAGTGGGGGGCGCTATAGGTTGCGTACTCGCAGGGCGGCCCCGCCCCCGGCCTCGCCCCTACGGCCTCGCCTCACCTGTCCTCAGGGGTACGAGGCCAGGCGCGGTCGTTGCCTAGGTAACTATGGAGGAGACGGGGTGGAGCGGAGAGGGCGGAGTCAGGGATTGAGTGGAGACGGTTCGGTCTGCATGCGACGCTGTGCTCTGCTTTGGGGCGCGGCCGCCCCAGGTTTGTATGTGGTCGACTCAGGCGTCTGAGTGTGGGTTTAATGGAGGATTTCTCTTTGTGTGCGACAGATATAAATGAGTGTGAGGTGAGGGACACGTGTCAACACGAGTGTATGAACGCCCCAGGAAGCTACCGCTGTCTCTGCCCTGCTGGCTACCGCCTCATGACCAACGGCAAGACCTGCCATGGTAACAAGCGCCCTTTAAATACCTTGTCATCTGACTGTTAATTGTTAACGTTCACTCATTGAAGAAATCCCATCTTGACAATCAAAAGATCATCTCATTTGGTTTGTTCTTTAAGAGTCTTGTCGCGACTTGTTTGCGCATACATCAAACCCATGTTTGCTTTGCAGACATCGATGAGTGTTTGGAACAGAGTATTCAGTGTGGGACCAACCGAATGTGCTTCAACATGAGAGGAAGTTACCAATGCATAGACACTCCCTGCCCGCCCAACTACCAGAGAGACCCGGTCACAGGGTAAACAAACAACCCAGGTATCCAATACCAATGTGTTAGCATGAACCGGTCCGATATCAAGTTTCCTGCTGTCGTTCCAGGTTCTGTTTGAAAAACTGCCCTCCCAACGACCTGGAGTGCGCGTTGAGCCCTTACGCACTTGAATACAAGTTGTTGTCCCTCCCCTTCGGCATCGCGGCCAATCAGGATCTGATCCGCCTGGTGGCGTACACGCAGGACGGCGTGATACACCCTCGCACCACCTTCCTGGCGGTGGACGAGGACGCCTCCTTGCCCTTCGCGCTCCGCGACGAGAACTTCAAGGGGGTGTTGTTCACCACGCGAGCGCTCCGTGAGCCTCACACCCACCGCATGAAGGTGCGCGCTGTGTCCTACAGCCTGGACGGAGGCATCGAGTACCAGACCACCTTCATCGTCTACATCGCCGTGTCTGCCTATCCTTACTAAGAGCACTTTAACCGACGCGGAAGAAAACGCGGGGGGTTTGGGGGGGGGGGGGGAGGTTGTGACCTCTGTGCGCCCCCGCCACTGAGAGAGAGAGCGTGTGTGTGATGTCCGTGTGTGTGTGTGGGTGTGTGATCTGTCACGTAACAGACTTGGGATGGAAGGGGATGTGTGTGTGTGAAGGGACGGATGGGAGGACAGCACTGCGAAGCCGGAGACAGACTGAGGAAGGGTTAACCACTGGTCCCTAAGGCACACCACACCACAAGTCATGTGGCAGAATCAAGCCCTTTGATTGGCCTAAAGACAACCAGATATGTGTATATTGGGCAACATACATGTAAATGGTTCTTTTGAGGGCACTGTTGTAAGGCCCCGTCAACCCTGACATGGTAGGTCTGCCGTAGTGTGTTCAGATGTCTCAGTCTAGCCCAGAGTGTTTCTTTAGACCGTCTTCTTCAGAACCTACCAGTTGGCCTGAACGTAAGCTTCCTCTCTCTTCAGTCTCGCCGTGATCAAAAACAGCAACACTAAAAAGCTATCCTATATTTACATCTACCTATTAACTTATTTGGGAAGTGCTTGAATATGAAAAAAAAGAAAAAAGGGGGGCTGCTTCCTCCTTGGCTCAGCTCTTTTCTGGTTGGTTGGTCGCCTGAACAGTGCGATGACATCAGAGGACGGCTCTGTTTCGTTTAAACGATCGGAGGCTTTTGAAGACTCTTGGTCTTCTGGTTGTCAAACACTTGCCCACCTCAGGTAATCTCCTGTCACATCATTCTCAACCCCTGGGTAAACCCTCACCATTTTACTTGTCCTTGTCTCTTGTTTAAAAAAAAAAAAGAAGCCATTTTGTCACTTCAAAAACATACGTATGGCTCTGTTAACTGGTTCACGCATAGTAAGTTACCAAGGTGTATTCTATTTTTACGATTTGTATATAAGTGTTATTTCTTATGTATTGCCATATTGTACTGTATTCTTTTTTTAATAAAAAATACAAAAAATAAACAAGACAAATATACAATCAAAACTAAAGATTGCTTTTCCATATACATCTTTATTAAGCACTAACATAAAAAAGACATTGAGTAAGGCAGTTTTTACACCAGTTTGGTTCCGTTGAGTTTTGCGCTTGGTCAGAAGAACATCAGGCATTACTGCATTCAAAATGTTTTCTAATGTCTCTATATATGTAGCCACAAATGAAATGATTAAAATCTAAAATAGCACGCAAAAGTTATATTAAATGTGACTCGTGACTTATGGCCACTGATTAACTGTGTCAAGACATAAGATGCATTTATACATTTTTATCAAAATTATTTTTTTTTGTTGTCTCACATTGGACCAATTCTTTGCGGCTGGACCGATTGCATCCCCACAGACGTTGACACAAATCCTGAAAGCAACAATGTCACTTGTAAACACAAACTGCTGTTTCAGTTCACAAAACCCAAACCCAAACTTTCAGGAAAAACACAATTTTGGCAACAAATACAATCCACCTGATGGGGTGGAAAAGCTGGCAAACACAAACTCAGATGTGCTGGTCACAGAGAATACACACACACACACACGAAAGACAATGATTCAGAAAACATTTACTTAATCGGGTGACCATGCAGGTACTGGCAATGATTCGTTTCCAAGGTAAAAATGGAATTTCTCGCAAAAACTCAAAGTTCTAAACGTGTCCGAGTTCCCTTTGTGACGCTTCCGTTGCCAAGCGACTGACCTCAGAGGGGAAAGTCAGTCTAAATGCCAGACGCAGAACCTTTTTAAGTTAATACGGGCAGAGGAGAAGCGAAATACTATCAGGCGATGCCTGTTTAAAAAGGACGAAAGGTCTTTCAGGCTGCAGAAGGCCAAACCGAGATAATGGCCCTTTAGGTGTGGCTGGGAAAGGAATTAAGAAGTGGGATTATAAGAAAGCTGTTAGTCCACGCTTCACTATGTTACTCTGAGGGAAAATAATCCTTAGACAGGAAAAATGGATGGGTAGATAGATAAATGGAGGATAGACCCTGTTGGAAACATCCTCCCCCCACTGTTTAAATCTATCCTGCTCCATCTGGGACTATGCTTTTCAGGAGTCCCAACTGCCAGGGGTCAGACAAGGTTTTTCTGCCATTCACACATTTCCCCTTTAGAATTCTCTTCCCCGGCTTAAAAAGCGAAAACAACAGAGAGTTCTAATTCGAAACTACGAGAATAGTGAAAAGTATCGACTGATAGGAGATTGTCCTGAGAAAAGTAGAGTGAAGAAGCGAAAAGAAAAGAAAATGTGGGTGAAAAGGCTTAAAACAGTGCGGATGAAGCACGTTCAACTAAAGAATGCGTGAAGGAGGCGCGTACACTGTTCTGCGTGTCAGGTGTGTGTGTGTGTGTGTGTGTGTGTGTGTGTGTGTGTGTGTGTGTGTGTGTGCGTGTGTAGACGGTGGAACAGAGACGTCAGCTGCAGGTTGTTGGGACTTCCTGCGCCGTCCTTGTGTGAACCAGAGGGGACCTCAGTTTGATTGCGTCCCAGACGGATCTGTCGGTGTGTCCTGGGCAGTGCTGCTCCTAAACGGCTCATCCTACACCGTCTTCCTGGCAGTGAGAACTCGGACGATACAGCCCACTCCACCCGCAGAGAGAGCCTAGAAACAGACACCCAGCGTTTGACTTCAGTAAAAACACAACGCCATCTATTGACTGTCTAGTTTGTTGATGTGTGTGGGCTTCGAGAGAGAGATACAGAGAGAGAGAGATACAGAGAGAGAGAGATACAGAGAGAGAGAGATACAGAGAGAGAGAGATACAGAGAGAGAGAGATACAGAGACAGACAGACAGACAGAGAAAGACAGAGAGAGTGAGACAAAGAGACATAGATATAGAGAAACAAAGAGAGAGACAGACAGAGAGACACGGAGACAGACAAAGAAAGAAGTTTACCTACACAGAGACAGTTTACCTACACAGAGACAGTTTACCTACACAGAGACAGTTTACCTACACAGAGACAGTTTACCTACACAGAGACACAGAGACAGTTTACCTACACAGAGACACAGAGACAGTTTACCTACACAGAGACAGTTTACCTACACAGAGCCAGTTTACCTACACAGAGACAGTTTACCGACACAGAGACAGTTTACCTACACAGAGACACAGAGACAGTTTACCTACACAGAGACACAGAGACAGTTTACCTACACAGAGACACAGAGACAGTTTACCAACACAGAGACAGTTTACCTACACAGAGACAGTTTACCTACACAGAGACAGTTTACCTACACAGAGACACAGAGACAGCTTACCTACACAGAGACACAGAGACAGTTTACCTACACAGAGACACTTTACCTACACAGAGACACTTTACCTACACAGAGACACTTTACCTACACAGAGACAGTTTACCTACACAGAGACACAGAGACAGTTTACCTACACAGAGACAGTTTACCTACACAGAGACACAGAGACAGTTTACCAACACAGAGACAGTTTACCTACACAGAGCCAGTTTACCTACACAGAGACACAGAGACAGCTTACCTACACAGAGACACAGAGCCAGTTTACCTACACAGAGCCAGTTTACCTACACAGAGCCAGTTTACCTACACAGAGACAGAGAGCCAGTTTACCTTTTCATGCCACTGCAGTAGGACAGCACTGCTGTTCTCTGATGGGTTTTCAAACCCTTTGTAGATGTACTTCATCAAGAGATCCACACCGTTCTTGTCCAGAGACTGAACTCCCTTCTCTATGTCGCTGCTCTTGAAGGCACTGAGCACTTTCAATACCAGGCCCTCAGCACGATCCTAGTACACAGAACCGGTAGGTAGACCGAACAGAACAGGACAGCAGACAAGCAGAGAGAAGGAAAATGCACGGATAAATTTACATGCATGTAGGCTAGTGTAAGAAGTTACACTAACATGAATAAGTCAAGAGTAGAATTTAGGAATAATAATGATGATAATAATAATAATAATAATGTATCTGTTCAGGGGATGCTGTTTCCAAAGCACAGGGGTGAACTTGAACCTGCTATGTCTTGATCTGCAGTCAAAACGCTCTCTTAGAAGTACCTATCCCTGAGCCATATGTGTAGCAGCAGGTGTGTGTTCTACGTTGCAGAGGTGACAATATTTGTCCAAATCTATGGTTCTCAACCACGGTCTTCAGGGACCCATTCCCTGCATGTTTGAATTTTTCATGGCTCCTACACAACTGATTCAAATGAAGGGGTTGTTATGGGCTAGATAACGCATCAGGTGTGTTGGAAGAGAGTAAGATCTTAAACAAGCAGGACAGAGGCATGCAAACTACTGGTCTGAAGTGTTCCCTTCCGATTTCCCTGGTTCTGTTAGCTCACCTTAACGTTCTGGTTCTGTTAGCTCACCTTAAGGTTCTGGTTCTGTTAGCTCACCTTAACGTTCTGGTTCTGTTAGCTAACCTTAACGTTCTGTTTCTGTTAGCTCACCTTAACGTTCTGGTTCTGTTAGCTCACCTTACCGTTCTGTTTCTGTTAGCTCACCTTACCGTTCTGTTTCTGTTAGCTCACCTTAACGTTCTGGTTCTGTTAGCTCACCTTAACGTTCTGGTTCTGTTAGCTCACCTTAACGTTCTGGTTCTGTTAGCTCACCTAAACGTTCTGGTTCTGTTAGCTCACCTTAACGTTCTGTTTCTGTTAGCTCACCTTAACGTTCTGGTTCTGTTAGCTCACCTTAACGTTCTGGTTCTGTTAGCTCACCTTCACGTTCTGGTTCTGTTAGCTCACCTTAACGTTCTGGTTCTGTTAGCTCACCTTAACGTTCTGTTTCTGTTAGCTCACCTTAACGTTCTGGTTCTTTGTGTTGATCGGAGGGTTCTTCAGGACAGCTTGCAACGCTTCCATAAGGTTCCCTGTGCACTAAGGGTCAAGACAAACTAACAGGAAACAGAATGCCTCAACAGTAGAAAGTGTAGATGTTCTAGATAACGCCAAATCCAATTTTGACGGGGGGGGGGGGGGACGGGACACATAGCTTATATTCTGCATTACACGCTGCACTGCAAAGTCTAGACACGCCAAAATCTAGGCAACGATTGGTTCTTCAAAAGACTTATATGGTGTCGAACTACACTTCCTGGTTTGTCCGCCAGCCTACCATTTTGCTCTAGTGGTTGAAAGGTCCCTTCTGCTAATTGTATGCATGAAACAGTTTCGCTGGTTTGCTTAGGCGGAGAAGAAATATTGCACCCTGTCTTTCAGACGAGTTGAGCCGGGCGGTTATCCCTGGAATGTAGCTGTCAGACAAGTCTGGACAGTGATGAGCCCTAGGTACAGAACTTGCAATAGCAATAGAGTACAAAAAGACGCTCTAACCTTACGGTTCGTCTGCACACAAAAACAAGGCTACAATTTTGCTGAACTTATTTAAAGTAATTGCACATACCCTTTTTTAGATCTAATCATCAAATAACTTAACACTGAGTGCAACCATTGCACTTCCTCCAAATAGCACCCGGAAACATGTTCTGTAATACAACTGTTGACATACTCTGGCAATTTAAGATTATTTGGGGTTTAACATATTACATGAGTTGCTCACTAGCGAACTAACTTCCTTGCTAGGTGCATAGCTACTTGGTAGCCCACCACACCCCGCAAATACAGCAGCATTCATCATTGACAGCTACATGCTAACTAGTGTATTGTAGCAGGTAGAAAAACATGTTGTGCAATGCTAACTTCTAAGTAGCTAATATTCCGCCTGAAAAGCTACTTCGATGGTTTCATCATGAAAAGGATATTGTCTAATCAATGAGTCAACCTCCGCCTCGTCTGGGCCAAGTTGGTTTTCTCCTCCATCCTCCTCGTCGACAAATTTGTTCTCGTCGTATTCATCCACGTCTACTTTCCTGAAACGATCAGATACCGTGTTCTTCGACATTTTGCTCGATAACTTTCACCTTGTGAATTTTGTTCCAAATGCAAACGAATACGGTCGGACGAATCCAATTCTTTAACGAGCCGTCTTTTAGCTTCCTCTATATTCAACGAGTCAGCTCTGCAGCCGCAATGCCTGCGGAATCAGATCGTTTTACTTCCGCATTTAGCTCCCCCTGTTGGCCCAAGAGTGGTACTGTAGTAGCTCACACTCCCCCTACTGGCCAGGGAGCTGTTGTTTAGAAGCGCTACACATATTACATTGAACCACAAGAGGGCCCTAAAACCTAAGCAGTGGAATGCTGACACCTTTTTAAATCTCTGGACGTATTTCCAAGCAAACTCTTATGTTTGTATGAAATCCTATTTATTTCCGTTTATTATGGTATCAGACCCAGCGAAAAGTTCCGTTTCTATCGTCGTCGTCGTCCCCGGTCAGATTTACGGTGTGTAAAACGTATGTATTTCCGGTCAGGAGGGAATCCAAACAGATCAGAACATTTGCTCCATTCAGAAGCGGTGTGACTCATTTTTCTAGGTCTGCACTTGAAAGGCAATCAAATAAAAGGAAATCAGTAAATCACGTTGAGTAGTGTAGCCTATTTTTAGAAATTGTTACCAAAAAAATGTCAAATGTTATCAAAATAGGTCAAACCAGCACCATACTAGTTACTGTTACAATTTTAATGTTATTGGTTATTTTGGTAGGGTTTAACAGGTCGTTTCACTGAACTTCATAATGACACTCATAGTCCTGTTGTTTTAGGTATTCAAACCCAACATGCACAGCTTTGTCACAGCAAATCATAACTTCAAACCAACTTACAAATAACTATTTTTGGTCTGGCATCAGAGTACAGTGCTTGTGTCAAAAGACCAGCCTTGGTTTGGTGTGGTTGAAAAATGACACACCTTTTGGAAGGTCTGTTGTCTAATATGAAACATCTAGACAATCGGCCCTTCAAGGAGGGGAAAAAAGGGGGGGGGAAAGAGAAAGCTAAACACGCTAGATTCCATTTGGTTCCGGACCTCACAACTGTGAGATAGGACCGGTAAGGCCACGCCTCAGTCTGGGTCGACTGTTTGAGAAATGATTGCTCACAGAGTTGGAAGTAGATGTGGAATGTGGAAGTTTTGGATGTGGAACACTGCTGGAAAAGCTGGCCGGTGTCAGAGTGGATAGAAGTCAACTGTGTGGGAGGAGGAGGAGGAGGAGGGAGGAGGAGGAGGGGGGTGTTCCAGTATTCTGTCTTGTCATAGACCTACCCTTGCCTTCCACGCTCTACATCTCCGTCTGATCATCGTGTGTGCGTGTGTCTGTGTGTGTTAAATGGACCCAGACAAGTAATAGAGGCGGTATTTGCAAGAGGGCTTTGAATGTGTGAAGGCTTCGAGTCTGTTTGCTTGCCTGCCGGCTTGCTGCTTTTCCTGTCTACAGCACCTCAAAACGAATCCACAAACAGGGCGTTCAGAGACGTCTGTGTGCCAGATAGCTCCATCAGACTAAAGATCCAAAGTACATAATTAACCCCTCTAATATGACTTTTGCATGATTCCTCAATTAGGGAATGTAATGATTTAGTGTGCGATGTGTTCAGACAGGCCTTCGGAGAGCTACGAGGCAGCATGGGGCGACAGCGGTTCCCATTTCCAGCGTTTCCGAGGCGTCGACTGAAAGTTATGGAAATCTACTGTACAGTAGAGTGGATTTCACGTTAGTCAGAGGATTTGAAAGGCCTGGAGAGGAAATGTCTTTCATAACGTCGGCAGGGTTCTGAGCAAGCAGGCTGGAGCTTAGTACTGTGAATGAGAGCTCTCCAGCCCGCAGGAATATCTTCAAGAGTTAGGGTTGGATTACGAAGTAGACAGAAAAGCATTCATTTCCTACTCTTTATTCATTCGTGGGGAATTTGCACATAGGCACTACATTTGATATAGATGAACAGTGTAAAACCGAAGTGTATGTGCATGCCCTGAAAGACCACTATATAGGGGTTACACAACAGGAGACTATTAAATGGGGGATAAAAGACGACAAAAAAAGGCATTTAAAACAAGACATGTAGTTATTATCTCTATTCACAAAATCTAAATAGTAAGTTATTGTATTAATAGTAAATATAAACATTTTATGAATCAAAAAAAGAGGAAAACGTGACGTTGCACAATCCTCAAACGTGAAAACGAAACCCTACGAAAAACACAAACTAGACGAGAGAACGAGCTCGAACCACGGTGGTTCGGTCCAGTAAGATCCGATCTGTTCCCATCCTCTCAACAGGACGAGCTACAGACACAGCCTCCAGTCCCTTAGATTAGGGGCCAGATTCCAACAGCAGCGCGTGGCACCTGGAGGTGAAGGTGGAGCGTTTCATATCCCTCCCCTCAATCGCTCCAGGTGGAGGTGTGTAGTGTGTCAAGATTCCACCCAGCTATGCCGAGAACCTTGTTGAAGGCAGGGGAACATTTTCTTTATCTTTCTTTTCTCTCACTGCTTCTTCTTTTTATTTTTTTTTTGCATCACACCACACTCTCTCCACCCTTCTCACCTCGCCTGAGCTGACACTCTATCTGGGAGTGGAGGAAGGATTGAATGGAGTCTTGGGTAACAGCCCTTGAAAGCCTTTTTTTTTTTTTGCTTTCCTGAAGGGGGGGGGGGGAGCTTATTTCTTGCTCACCGACTTGCTCAGAAGGAAAAGGAAAGAATCACTTTTAAAAGCTCCATCTTGTTTAAGTGTGGAGGGTGAATTCTGAAACGGCACACACTGCGGAATGTAAACACGCGCGAATATGATCGAGGGGGGAGAAACGCAGGCCTCCGGTTTCCGCAGCAACCGCGACTTTGATTGTTGATGTTTTTTTTGTTCCCCCCCCCCTCCCCGAATTCTCGGGGTTTCAGTTATGAGTTCCCTCCCAAGGTGTGTAAACATCGTGGAGATGTTTGATGTCTTCCAGAGTGGACTCTGGAAGGTCCAAGGTTTCCAGTTTAGATCAGATGTTTACACCAACAACTTTACTACACAGAGCTGCATGGTCCATATCCGAAAGATGCACGTAAAACAAGGAAAGTCTATTGATGACACAGTACAGTAGATGCCACCCAAACCTCTTATTACCCACATTACTCTACACTTCAGGGTCTGGTAACATCAAGTTCAGTTAAATCTTTCAGATCCAACAGGATTTCTTGGTTTACACCAGACCTACTCCATTCACATCGGTTCAAGGAAATAGGCACAATATACTTTTCCGAAAAGGAAATTGTCTTTTTGTTTTCTGCATGAAATGTAGGCCAATCTCAAGAGTTCATCTCAGCCTTGGATGCCGATCGGCCGATCGGCTGATTAGCCGATCGGCCGATTGGCTGATTGGCCGATTGGCCCTGTCTGTCACTTCTTGGGTCTTGGTCCCGGCTCTTGCTTAAGGAACTTCTTGTTGTGGATCTCGTTGAGCGACAGAGAGATGGAGCATCGAGAGGGATTTTCCTTCCTATACACGATGCTGTCCTTAATGGCATCTTTAATCACCTGTGAACACAAGGTGGGAGGTGTGGAGGCGGTGATTAGACAGAACACAGGCAGGCTCAATTGATTGTTCGTTCGTAATCTAGATCGGACCATTGTTGGAAGGCAGATAGCTCCCTTCGCCTCCATGCAGGCATTTGATGTCGGGGTGACCCCGATTAATTTCAGGCAATTGAACTCAAATTTGATTGTGCTGTGTGGTTTTACATGCGCAAGATCTGATTGGCTGAAGGGACATTTCCTTTAGGTGGAATGCTGTTTTACATGTGTTACTTACGGTTAACCAAGCAGATCTCCGTATGGGTTCACTCATGGTAATAGCCGGTGTGTGTGTGTGTGTGTGTGTGTGTAGGGTGGGACTACAATCGTCTAATTGCATACAGAAATTTTCCGGCCATGGAAAACCCTCTTAAGAAGTTCTGACTGGGTACACCGGCCTTCCTTTCCTATTACGTATATGAAATACTGAAAGCAATGTATCACTTTCCAACAGAACAAGCAGTCCAGGCTAACCCTGATAGGCTCTCATGCATGGAACATCAACACCAGACAAACTGTTACAGCTACTCCCGCCGCCCTTGAAATATCTAACCATGCGGGTTCCCTGACGTTCAACAACGACAGAGTCGTTCATGGACCGTTCTGAATGATGGCTACTGTAGCCGCGGCAACACTGACCTCGATGTTGTTGAGCGTGTTGAACTCCATGAGGTCGTGGAGCTGGGTGTAGGCCTGGTTGGAGTATTGAAAGTTAAAGGTGGAGTAGGGCGTCTCTGGGTCATCGAAAATGTCAAAGTCGGCAAACTCCTTTTCTTTATCAGTCTCTCGAGGGACCCCTGCGGACAAAAATGACAGTTGGGCACCATATGTACATGAAACAGCAGGTTAGTGTTCTTTTTTTGACTGGTAAAGAGGCCTTATAAGACATGTGGAAGACTATTGTCCGATGGTTTATGAAAGCGCTGCACGGAGTCAACACTGGTCATTATCAGGCTACTACAGAGCTTGATGACGACCCTTCGTTAGAATCAATGTGCTGGAGCAGGGAAACATCTAAAGCTGTCAAGACTGTGGTCCTCGAAGGCCATCCCTGATCTAGAGGAAGTGCGGAGGCGTGTGACCTGTAGGTGAAAGTCTCCATCCTGAGGATGTTACCCTAGGGGGTGTGCTTAGCTGTAGTCTGTGTATCTGTCTGGCAGATACATGACCTCTTTACACACTGAGATCTCCCAATGCAGTGAGAGATTTCTACTGGGAGAATCCTTAAGGGAAACATAATTCAGCAGGCCTGGCATCTTGTAAAACATAGATCTTACAGGCATGCACAAACATACCTACATCCACCCACCCACACAACTCTACCCCTGTTATGTCTCTACACGTTCAACATCCTAAAGGTGTAGATTCATAGGGGTCATGGTACTTGGGGGCCCCGTTTACAGCCTCTGCAGTTCAGAAGAAACGAACTATGAAAAAAACAAACTGGAAGTTTCCAAGACGACTTCCCAGAAGTGAACAGCTTGTCTGTGTGTAATGACAAGGCCACTGATAAAAAAAATTGAGCTCATGTTTGAATAATTACCGGGGGCTTTGAACTTCCTGAAGTTGATGTTGACCAAGACGAAGTGGATGACAGTGGGGCAGTTCCTGTCCCCTTTATTTGGCTTGAAGACGTAGCATTCTTTCAGACCTTCACGGTCAAAAACCTTGGGGTCGATCTTGGGAAATGGCAGCTTGTTCATCCGAGCCCATTTCTCCGCCAGCAGAAGCTCCTAGATTAAGGACACCGAGTTCAAGAGTACTTCAGCACATTTTAAACACGTACATTTGAATTCCCCTTTTCCTCAACTCTTATCTCCTTATGGTATGTAGTTCGTCCTTTTTGTCAGTTTCACAATTTCTAAATTATCTTATCTCTGACCACGATGGTGCCAGACTTCAAGGAGGAAGTGTTCCGTTGCAGTGATCCTGAAACTTAAAGCGTTCTTCTTCCACATGTGACACAGCTGTACGTGAAGAATGACCTCTGACCTTGAAGGGTGGGCTGGAGTCGCTGGGGCGTGCGGAGAAGTCGAAGGAGATGATGAGGTCTACCCCCCGCTGAGGCCTTAGGATGAGCGGGTAGGGGAGGTTATACGTCAGCCCGCTGTCCACAATATGGATCTTCTTGCTCTTGACGTCCAGAGGCTCGTAGATACGGTCGAACTCATCAGGGTCTGTGTGCAGATACAACACACCATCGACGCGTTGTTCAGTTGATTAATCTCTGCCACAGATCTACGGCATAATGTTGTCTTTGTAGTTAGTAATGTACTGTATACACTACCAGCCCCCAGTTTGAACACATCCTCCATTCAACTTAATGGGACAAAATATGGCCAAACTTTAGACCGGTTGTGCATCAGGAGCTGGTTAGACCAGCCCCCCCCCCCCCCCCCAGCCCAGCCCCCCATACCTGTGACAGCGTCCACTTCGTCCTCGCAGTTTAGGGATTGGCACATGTTCTCGCCGAAGGGGGAGTACGGCATACTGGTGTTCAAGTTAAGACCTAGCATGAAATTATGCACCTTGCCCGCTCGCCCCTCCCGCGTGTTGAAAAGGGTCGAGTCGCTAAACAGCGAGGTGATCATGCGCTGGACCCAGCTAGCCTGCGCATGGCGATGGTACTCCTCTTCTGCTTCCTGGTTCTCCGAGCCAGCTGATTGGACGGGAGGCAGTAGGGGGAGGGACAAACAGAAAAGAAGATTTGAGTTATGGGATGTTTTTAGCCGTTCCTGACCTGTTAGTCAAGGATGCTAAATTTACTTGGAGGAACTGATAACTATATTTAGCTTTCGCATTTCTTTTTCTCACGCATTCCTTTTGATGGGGTGGGGGAAATCTAAAAAAACGTACAATCACACCCATCATCTAAAAGCCACACGTAGACACAGAGGCACCTACATGCTATGTCTTGTTGTAGAAGCTAAACACGGTTCTTAAGGTAAACACCTGATGCAACACTAATTGTCAGGTAGGACGAAAAGGGGTAAATACCGCTGAAACCATGATACAGACTATTTGGGGAATCAGTTACTCAAGGCCGTGGGCGATTCACGGCGAGGCCCTAACCTAAATGTATAATAATCCCATGCCTTTGTTAGAGAGAACAGTGTAAAAAAGAAATGAGTCAGTGTGGTGATTTGTAATGTGTCAAAACATGACTTAACACACTGGAGACACATGCTGTTACTGTTACCTTCAGAATCCAGTTCCTTTATTACCACAGTACCTCCTATGCAAGTGTCTACACGTTTTATATACTTCATCAGACTTCCTTGCTAACAATTCAGACTGGAAGTTGACCAGCGCAGTGCCTAGGCCGATTGGCACTGAAGCGACAAATCGCAACGGTGGGCAGGGAGGGTCAAAAGGGACGACGCACAACAGCAGTCCAGACAAAGGGATGGAAAACCCAGACGTAATCCGGATATCTGGTCAGGCGTTGCCTTTTTTTTAGCAATACAGGAGGATTGAGCTTGCTCCTACCTTTGCAGGGTTCTTCGTCGTTGTCCATGCTGTCCTGGCCCACGATGTGTACAGGCTTTATCTGCTCTATGAGAAAAGACAAAGGCACCTTCGTCACTGGAAACATCCGGAAAGTGCGACCTTGGCCGACGTGAGCCACTTCGTATGAGCTACAGATGCGTTCAATGACTTTGTTTTTTGGGATTCGGAATCGCAGAATCCTGTTTAGGAGAAAGGCGTCTACATTTTTTTAAACTTGCGTCCACAGTATGTAACGCATTTCTTATGACGTCCACAAGGTGTATTGATCTTTCTGTCCTTTAATTAACTTGACTCATCCGTGATGACAATAGCCATCAAAACAAATAGTTAAGAAATCAGTTTTTTTATGAATGGGCTGAAGTCTATCAACACGTATGACGTGAAACGGCTGTCTGAGGGAGTCTACGAAAAGACAATCATTCGAGATGCTCAGCTTAAGGAACCGGAAATCTCTTCTTTTGATCAAACCAATCACACCCCAGAGAGATAAAGGCCAAATTGCTATTTCGGGAAACGCTCAAAATAGTGAGTGATTATCTGCAACTACTGTCACCGTCTGTCAACATCCATCAACCATCAGACAAAGAAACAGACTTAATAGAACACAAACTACAATGAAAGGTGAAGCTGGCAGGCTGCGCTTTCAGATAGACACAAATGATTGGAATGAAGGCTGGACTAAACAACAACCTGTCAATCACCAAGACTTCACCTGTCAATCACCGAAACTTTTCAAACAGCTGAATGGAGGACACTGCAGGAAACCCTAAAACTGGGGTCTCCAATCCTGGTCCTCGAGGGCCGCTGTCCTGAAGGTTTTCGATGTTTCCCTGCTCTGGCACACCTGACTCTAATAAAGGGTCATTATGAAGCTTCTACAGAGCTTGGTAATGGCTCATTCATTAGAGTCAGGTGTGCCGGAGCAGGGAAACATCGAAAACCTTCCGGACAGCGGCCCTCGAGGACCAGGATTGGCTCTAGAAGGACAGCGTCCGGTTCGGAAGGATCGTCAAAGGGGATTCGTCTAAAGTTCTCAGTGCTGAATGTGGAAAAAGGTTCAGGAAGTTGATCTCACCAAGTTCTTCTTCCATGGTGCTGCCTCCAACTGTGTCCTTGACCCCTAAGACTCGATTGAAGAGGATGGAGAAAGCACTGCCCCAGACACCTAACAAAGGAGGAAACACAATTCAAAAAATGTCAAACCTTTTTTTATCTTATTTTAATCCCGATAAGAAAACACATCCATGTGTCTGGCCCTTAGGCTAGAGTTTGTGAGTCAAAGTTTGTATAGTCATTACCTAGGTGGAGGGGACGACTTCACTGACTCATAGAATGTTCAGCACATGAGCATTCCTTCTGGCGGTTTCGTTTAACCTGCAGTGGCCATATTTCTTTTCGGACGGAAGTCCAAATGAATGTCTGACAACAACTATCCTCTCCTGCTACGGCTGGTGAGGATGTTAAGTCCAACAGGGTTTCAAGAAAATGCCTCTGTTGTGTACACGACACTAACAATGTGAGTAACGTCAGGTTCACTGAAGGGCTCTTTTAACTCTATGTAGAGAGCTTGTGGGTTTACCACCTAGTTTCTCTCAGCCAAGGTAGCTCATCCAGTGCATCTGCAACGCTCAGTTCCCTCTCTCCCTCGAGTCATGTCTGAACATTCTTCTAAAACATCCGCTCTGCGGAACCTCACCCATGAGAAAGTGCAATGGGTTCTCGTTGTACTTCTTCACAGCGGTTCCCATGAAGAACTTGCTGCCGAAGAGATCCGGCGTCATGAAGGTGCCGTACTTTGCCATCCCGATCTCATACGGGCTGAACTCCACCCAGTCTGTTGAGAGAGAGACAGAGAGAGAGAGACAGAGAGAGAAAGAGACAGAGAAAGAGACACAGAGAGAGAGAGAGAGAGAGAGAGACAGAGAGAGAGACAGAGAGAGAGAGAGACAAAGAGACAGAGAGAGAGAGCAAGAAAGAGAGAGAGAAAGAGAGAGGCCTAAATTATTCCGCGTGTAATAAGATAGGGTAAACGTCATCCCAGCCAACGTAAGCGTACATCTGCAGTAAATACTCAGGTACGCTTTTGTTTGTTGTGGAAACTACAGAGCGATGGCACCGGTATAAAGCAGTGACGTCGGATCATTTGTCAAGAGGATTTATGCACGAGTAAACATTGCACACGTTTTGACACTTCCTCAAAAACGCACAGTGCCTTCCTCTTAGTTGCTATTTGATTGTAGTGGATATGTTTACGGCGGTGTCAATTTCTTCTGAAAAGTCTTTCTCTATTGAACTTGGCATGCGGAAAACACAGCCATTGACACTACAAAGGCAAATATGTATTTGCCTAAATTACAGGAAGTAACTATGGCGTAGGACAAGACTTGTGTTTGTAAGACTTGTGTGAGTCATCGCATTTTCTAAGAAAGATTAAGATTGTTTAAAGTTAATCCCAGTCTTTTCAGCATGCAGGATTTAGCCACTCCCACTTCCTCTCTGCTGACGCCTGATTGCTCAGTATGTTGACTAACGCCATGTCCTATTGGTGGTCAACGGTATTGCTCTGTACTCCTATTGGGTGGGTGCCTTTCCCCTTGCTGATTGACACCTCGCCGGTTCCCATGGCCTTTTTGACAGAAGGTTGAACGCTATTAGTAACTGCTCAACATTTTGAACACCTCGACCGCATACACCTCCTTCACACACCTCCTTCACAGCAGACTTTGACAGATGTGATCAACACCCTCTTGCAGTGCACCGAGCAGCTTGAACAAGGAAACGCATGTCGCTTGTGTGGAGGGTGAGATCATCCGATCATCTCCGGTAAATTATTATCTGGTAGTATGCAAAACGTTTCATTGAAAGACACACGGTCGCGCGCGCACACAGTCACGCGCGCGCACACGCACGCACACACGCAGTCGTGCGCACGCAAACGGTCGCGCGCACGCACACACATACACTCTGAGAAGATGGCTGACCTGCGAACATGAGCTCCGACACATCTGGTTTAACGTGGAGGCAGGTGAAGAGAGGGAAGGGGCACTGCGCCTCGTTCACCTTCTCCTGCATCTCGCTTAGTTTGGTGTCCATCCTCTGGGAACCCAAACACACACAGAACACACATGCAAAACGGACAGACCACACGCAAAACACACATGCAGAACACGCACAAAACACAAACAGAAACAGACGTAGAAACACACGCAAAACACAGAAACACATGCAAAGCACACATGTGTAACACACAAATACACACAAAACACACATGCAAAACACACACACACAGAGATTCACCATCAGCTGCACTGCTCATTTGTATTCAGAAGTGAAAGAGCAAATACAATAAAAACTAAGATAAGACGGAGGAAGTCTGGGGGAAAGAAGATGATGAAAAGAACCATCAACGTATGCAGAACAAAACAGTTGTGGGATAAGACGCATGTAAAGACCAGAAAAGCAGAACAGAGAAAGCGACGAAAAGGAGAAACAAGCCATGTTCTCGAAGAACCACCAGGTTGCGCAAAGCCTTAATCTACAACCCTCGATAGTGGGAGATTCTCTCGTTGACAAATAAAACGGCGTGCGACCAATAGGAGGGCGGCCCTCCGGGAACAGAACACAAAGGTCCCTCCGATCTCCTCACCCCTGGAATAAGAGTGTCTCCAATCAGCATCCCGAAGATGTCGGTGAAGGTGACGGGCTGACCGCCGGCCTTCTTGGTCCACAGAGCCTGGATGTAGGTGGAGATGTGCTTGGGCATTAGCAGGCGCAGCGGATTGCCGCTCACGCGCTTCATCAGTTCCTGGTTTATCTCCTTGGGACCCTTGGCAGGGAAGTCTGGGTGGGAGTACAGAGTGGACATGTACCTGCGAGAGGGAGAGAGGGAGCTTGGAGACACCGACTGTGTGTTAGGAATAAGCGAGGCTCGTGTTGCATGTTTATCTGGGTCCAAGGATAGGGAGAGAGTGAGGGGGGAGGGAGAGAGAGATGAGGAGAGAGAGATGAGGGGAGAGACTAAGGGAGGGAAGGAGAGAACAGGAAAGAGATGAGGAGAGAGAGAGAGAGAGAGAGAGAGAGAGAGGAATAGAAATTGTTGAGGAGAGAGATGAGGGAGACGACGAGTGCAGGCGGCGAGGGAGAGAAACGGGGCAGTGAGGACGAAAGAGATGAGTGGGAGTGCAAGTGAGGGGCAGGGGGGATAGCTACCTAACAAGCGTGGAGCAGCCGAGATTTGAGAAAGAGCTCTCGGGAGAGATGGGGCGAGAGAGAGACTATGAGATAAGACAGATAAAGAGGAGCGAGAGAAAGATGAGGGGAGAGAGAGAGATGGGGGAGAGAGAGAGACGAGATGAGAGAAGAGAGACAGGAGAGAGAAAGAAGAGAGAGAGAGAAGTTGTTCTGTGGATGAAACGAGTCGAGTTGAACTGACCATGTGGATCCTGAGAGCCCGGCCACATATGTTGCACAGTCCAGAACCCCGGACTCGTACAAGGCCTTCATCACCCCAGAGAAGCCCACCATGGCTCGGAATCCTCCCCCTGAACCCACGATGGCGATGACTGGAACCTGCACGGCAACACACACGAAACAATACAGATGTCACAGGATGATAACTCCGAAGGATTAGTCATTTCACTGGGTGTAAAGATGCTATCAGTCAATCAGTAACCCCCCCACACCCCCCCCCCCCCCCCCCCCCAAGTCTTGTTGCATCATTTTGCTTGTATGAGCAGATTTCCTGTTTTACTAGTCTACTTTGTGCACGAACCCTCAACTGTGTTCTGTCTCACGGCTGTCCAGCCAAGCAGCTTAGAAGCTATTCGGTAATGTCTGTTGGTACAGCACATTGAAACAGGCCTGGAATAGTGTTTTAGGTTGGCGGGAGGGGGGGGAGCAATGAGCTGGGATCTCCGCTGTTTATATTTGACGCAGGGAGACTTCCAGGCCTAGGCGGGCTGACGTGATCGGGCTGGCCCAGTCACCAGGGCGGGCAGCCAGGGGTCGGACGCCTCAGAGGCCCATGGAGGAATGTTGAACCAGCTTTAGCCCGTCTGCATTAGTCCTGTTCTTTATCTACCTCTCTACCTCTTTCCCCTATGCATCTTTTCAGTTCTCTCTTTATCGCTCTTTCCCTTTACCTGTCTACCTCTCTCTCCCCTCTCTATCTTTTCGGTTCTCTCTCTCTCTTTACCTCTCTACCTCTCTCTCCCCTCTCTCTCTCTCTCTTTTCTGTTCTCCTCTCTCTCTCTTTTCCGTTTCCCTCTCTCTCTTCTCTCTTCTGTTCCCCTATCTTCTTCTTCCACGATCCCTCCTCTTCCCCTCCCCCGTATACAGTCTTCACTTTATCTCTGTCTGAATAGCCTCTTCCTCTTAAACGCTCCCTTCCTCTCTGGTGGTTTTACGTTTCAGTCTCTGTGTGTCTCATCTGTCCATGAGTGCTGTCGGATTCAGTGAAGCATTATATTCATCTGCGTGGGTAACAACCACGTATATTCGAATATTTAGTCATGTTATCTTATCATGTTTCAACACTGGCGGTCAAGTTTTTGGTCTCCTAGCAGAAGCGTTGCGTAACACGCGTCTTGCGTGCAGCCAGTGCGCGGTGGGTTTTTAGCAGTAGGCCTCAGTGCAAGCCTGGGCCCACGGTGCGTCTCTCTGCCCACCTCCTGAGGGGAGCTGGGGAGGAAGCGGGGCTTCTCCATGTCCAGTAGCTTCTTGATGCCAAGCATGGCCCTCTCTCTCCGGGTCTTTCTGTATAGCTTCTCCTTGTCGCACAGGGCCAGGCTGAACCGCAGGTCCAAGTTGGTGCTGCAGACAGAACCAGGAAGAGGTTATGACGCAGGTAATAAAACAAGCAAGGCATTGTCTCTATATAATATCACACACACGTAAAGCTGTTCTGTGAACTAGTGTGCCTGTGTTAAAACAACACTGCACTGTGAGCTTGGCGCATCGTGAACGTTGGCACCAGTCAACGTTAACCACGCAGCATCGACGTTAGCCAAGTGACATCGACGTTAGCCAAGCGACATCGACGTTAGCCAAGCGACATCGACGTTAGCCAAGTGACATCGACGTTAGCTAAGCGACATCGACGTTAGCCGAGCGGCATCTAAGTTATCCAAGCGACATCGACGTTATCCAAGCGACATCGACGTTAGCCAAGCGACATCGATGTTAGCCGAGCGACATCGACGTTAGCCGAGCGGCATCGACGTTAGCCACGTTGACCGGCTTTGATCCAGCGTAACTCCTACGCTCTGAAGAGCTTGGTTTCACTGTCACCATTCGCTAGCGCACTACAGCCCATAAGATCAAGTCCCCATCGGGGGCAGTCAAAGCAGACTCCCCACAGAGCCGAAAGAAACATGACTAAACCAGTTTCACGATCAAGCAGTTGAGCGAACTGACAAACAGCAACACGTACCAGACTTCTAGGGAGAGCTCCAGGTACACTTTAGTTGCCTGTCATAACAACAAATAGAAGGTTATTACAGCACAGTAGATCATGATTAGTCAATCAACACTTTGGGTTACCACAAACATGGGGTGGAAGGGCGGGGGGACGGGGGACGGGAGGGAAAGAAGAAGGAAAGAGCCGATGGGAAAAGGAAGGAGAAGGTTGGGTGAAGTGTTGGTAAAAAGGAAGAGAGGAATAGGGAGGGGCAGGAAGAGGGAGGGGGGTAGAGAGTGAACAATAAAGAAAAGAATGACAGAGAAGAGAAAGGGGGGAGGAGGAGTGTTTTAGAGATAACAAACAGAAACAATGCCACCGCATTAACCTCAGTCATTAAGGGCGTCAGTCATTCGTAAGGCGATGACAGTCAACATGCGAGAAGACGAAGAGGTTTGTCTGTTGTGTTCTACGACAAGAGTTCCCAGAACACAGGAAACTTACTTTGCCAATGAGTACATACACGGTCTCAGTCTCTCCCACAGTGAGCTTGGAGATTTCGTATGATGCCACTCCAAGACTTTCGTCCATCACGTAATTCGCATCCATTAGTGTTATCTAGAAAGGTGCATCCCCCAAAATAAATCATGTTCAACTTCGATAAAACGGGAAACGAATGATTAACCAACGCGAGGTGTTTGATGCCCCTGTTGGACGAGTTGTTCCCCACAGTTCACCTCCAGGATGTTCTCTTGGTTGGGGTCCAGTATGAAGTGGAAGGTCTCGTTCCATTTTGGGTGGATGTCGTTGTCGATGTGACGGGTCTTCTTCCGGCTCTCCGGGGTGGTAGGGATGAAGAGCTCCACGTAGGGGTCAGGCGTGTCCACTGCAGGGTCACACCAACACGCCAGCGTCATGCCAAGGCAGAGCCGTTTGTAAACAGTCAAGGAATACAGACGCTGGTTCGACGCATGGTGCCAGTCACTGATGAGCTGACAACCTGGCAATTTACACGATTAAATACAGGTTTTTGTATCACTTTGCTTTCTTCAGGGGCATTTGATAGGGACAAACGCGTTTGTTTGGGTATTTTACAGCATTTAATTTCAAACCAAATGGTTCCATTTGGATCCAAGTAATGTTACTTAGCCAGATAGGTTCAAAAACAAATGTTCGTTTTTCAACGATGACCTGAACCATGTACGACCTGTGTGAGTGTGAGCGTGAGTCTGGGTGTGAGTGTGAGCGTGGGTGTGGGTGTGAGTGTGAGTGTGGGTGTGAGTGGGTGTGAGTGGCGGTGGTCTCCGTGGGCGTGAGGCGAGGAGCAGATGGAAGGGTGTTTCAGACGGACAAACTCACGTAGATCACCGAGGGCTCCCTTGGTGACGTTTTCCGCTCGCAGCACCGTCACTCTCAGCTTGTGTGAAAACTGCTGCTCTACCTGAGAGACCGTATTAACACAACGTGAGGAAACCAAGCCAACACAAGCCAAGTCACATTACCCTGACGTATAGTGGACATTGCCTCTTTAAGACATGTCTGTCTGCTTTCCTGTGTCTATATATCATGAATATATATGGTTTTAACACAGCATGAAGACTTGTTACTGATACAGGAATCTCAACGATGAGACTGTGTTTTGGACAATTCTCAATCATTCTTCTGTTTCTCCATTGTCATTGTTGATCTTTTGGTTTTGCTTCCAAACACACCAAATACTTGTTTTTTTTCACAACATTACAACAAGTAGGAAAAAAGGTCTCTTATCAGTGTAACAAAAACACAGCACTACAACTTGAAGTGTTACTTACAATGATGTATTGATATGGGTCAATGGCAGACATGGCTGTCGTGGAAGAGTATGTGTCCTTCCTGCTTCTGTCTGGACGCCGCCACGAACTTGAACTCAGGATGAAGTGTGTGTTACACAGGGAAGCATCTAAAGACTGGGGATGTACACGACAGCATAACCTCAGAGGTGGAGTCTCCAGTATAACTGGAAAAACTTAAAGTGAGGCACCGCGTACATTATTTCATCACGCTTTTTGATTGTGATTGCAATTGTACGGCAACATTAGCTGGTGAAAAATTGCTAGGCTATTAATAGCTGGCTGGGTAGGGAGGAAGTGTGGTCAACTTTATGATAAATATTGCCCTGTTGGTAGGTGTGAATTTGAATGTGTGTGTGTGAGAGAGAAAGACAGAAATAGAGAGAGACAGAGACACACACAGGGACAGAGTGAGACACACACACACAGAGAGACAGAGACAGAGAGAGAGACACATAGGGACAGAGAGAGAGAGACAGAGAGAGACACACAGGGAGAGAGAGAGAGAGAGAGAGAGAGAGAGAGAGAGAGAGAGAGAAAGAGAGAGAGAGAGAGACAGACAGACAGACAGACAGACAGACAGACAGACAGACAGACAGACAGACAGACAGACAGAGAGTGTGTGCGATTGTGTGCGCGTTTCTATGTTAATACGTGCGCGCGCGTGTGTATTCCTGTAAATAGCATAGCAAGGTCAGTGAGGCTTTTCTCGGTTGGTTAACAAAGCGTAGCAATTCTGTGAGGAGTTCAAGCACGTATCGTGAGTGTCCGCAGCGCCGGTCACGTAGTTTGCATCGATGATCCAAGTTCTGAATGTGCCCACTGACAGCCTGTGCGCGCATCACTTCTGTCATGAAATAACACGTAGGCCAACTAAAATGATGTGAGAACTAGTCTCAGTTGTCCCATACTGTCATCAACACACTCAAAACGTCTCAACGACTTGATGGTATCGTTGTGTTCATCTCCTTCTATTTGTACTGTTGATGAACATGCAGACATTCTGAAGTCAGGATTTCTTTAATGAAACGTACCTCCAAACGGATCATGTATCACCATAAACCCAATCCCAGTTCGTTGCTATTACGCGCCAGACACATCCGATTACGATCGAACAATTAGATGTGGGTATATATGTTATAGAGTTGCATGTGTGGGTACATGATCTTTACCAAAATGGCTACAAGCAATGTCAACGACTGGATCAACGAAACTGTAGTTTTACATGTTGTTTAATTCACAATCACGTCTGTCGCCATTGAAAAAAAAACTCAAGTTGTATTTTTCTGGAGCGGATAGAAGTATGTGACCGACGTATCCTTACATTAAAACCAGTCTTTGTATCCGCTCTTACGTAAAAACATGTGAAAGTCTGTCTTGGTGCCAACAGCGAGCAAATTCGCACCGTCAAAATATCAGTTTAGAAACAGAGATCAGAGGTGTGATCATAAAACATACATGCTATTTTTTAACTCTATTTTTCTTACGTACCTTGAGATGAGAACTTTACTGTAACCATTAATCCTGGACAAAATGACATACTTTGCAGTCCACTGTGCACGGTGAAAGAGATGGAGGAGGTGCTATACTTTCTGGAGAGGCGTTCACACCCGTCACTCAACACACCACTTTAAGAATATAGGAAGTACATCTTTGTCAAATCGAAGTTTCAAAATAAATTAATCATTAGGATATCTGACCGTTAAACAGTGACCGGTCATTTGTAGGAAAAAATATGTATCGTAAACAATACAAAAATCGTACACTAAAAGAATGTGAGTTAAGGGGTAAACCTGGCGCGACTATCACACTGGGGGAAAAGACCGTGGGGTACGGTACAATTTCCAAGCGCGCCTGGCTTCCGCGTTGGCCATGTCCATTCTCTGTGGGGAATATATGGCATTAGAGCGTGCGTTACCCACACGAGGGCGCGCGAAGACAAGTTGGCTGAATCTAGAATATGCCAAGTGTATTATCACTAATAATCATCATCTGATTCATGAATATAACGAAATCACTTACACTTCACACGGAAAGTATTTTGTTTTATTGCGAAGTTTCATTAAACACTTCATCACAGTTCTCTCAAAAGTGTGCCATAAAACCTTGTTGTAGATTGCAAACAACATAATTTGTAGGATAATAAAAATGTAAGCAGCTATACTATATATATCTTACAGTATGACATCTAGACAACTCATGTCAGTCTAATTTTGCAATAATTTAATTATATGATTTAATTGTTTATCACAAGCCTACACATAATTGAAATTGAACTTCACTGAATCACAGATATGCGCAAAATTGATAGTTCATAATCAACTGTCTGAGATGAATGAATAAAAGTGATTTAGTCGATGAGTAACACTTGCCACTGGTCAATTTTTTGGCGAGGCCGTTTCATTCAAGAGTTGAGCGTGGACACTTTTTTTGGAGGTGGAGGAGGTTGGAGAGAGAGCTACGTCATTCGTGGTATAAAGGAATGAGATCGAGCCTTGTTGGTCCATTCAAAACTTCAGAGACGGATTCCCTGGGAAAGGAACAATTGAAAACAGAAGCGAGGTATCAGAAGAGGCATGGGACTGAGGACAAGAATCGCTGCGGTTTTTCTTCTGACAGTGAGCATACTTGTCTGCGAGGGGGGTAAGTAATTAAATTACAATGTTTCTTACAGTCCAACATGTAACAGTGGGGAAATATTCTCAATAGCGTCAACTACAATATTTAGAATATTCTCAAATGTAGACCTGTTTAATCAGTTACTTAAGATAGTTTTGGTTAGTCTTTTCAAACCATATATTGTTATTTCACTGTAAGACAAATGATTACTGTACGTGTATGTTGGTTTACAATCTGACCAAACGATTCTTTTACAGGTAATCCTTGCTGCTCCCAGCCATGTCAGAACCGTGCGGTGTGTACAGCTTTGGCAGCCGATAATTACGAGTGCGACTGTACACGCACAGGATATTACGGACAGAATTGCACCACACGTAAGTAAAAGTCTAAAAATGTTTTTTTTAAAGACCAAAGACACGAATTGGATCGATGTGTTATCTCAGAACACAATCGAATAATGAATTAACCTTGATGGACGTTCTGATTTGACAGCTGAATTCTTCACGTGGATAAAAATCTCCTTGAAGCCAACCCCAAACACAGTGCATTACCTGCTCACTCATTTCAAAGGGCTCTGGAACATTATCAACAATATTTCTTTCCTCAGAGATGCTATCATGAAATATGTGCTAACATGTAAGTCTAACTATACCGTTGTCAAAGCCGCTCTTTACAGACTTATGCTCTTTTAATTAAACAGAAGAAATCTTGGAAAATAGACAGCGCCTACTTTGGAATGACGTTCAACTAAAGTTAATTTCGTTTTCTGTTTTTCTCTTTCTCCTCTAGCTCGATCTCATCTGATCGACAGTCCACCCACTTACAACGCAGACTATCATTACAAAAGTTGGGAGGCTTACTCGAATCTCTCCTACTACACCCGCACCCTGCCTCCAGTCCCCGAAGACTGTCCTACCCCAATGGGGGTGGTAGGTAAGCTACTTTTTCCTTTCTCTAAAACCTGTTCTCGCAGATTCTTGAGCAATGAGCAAGAAAAGCTTGTTCCAGGAACATAGATCGCACATGCCAGAACGTTCCAGTCGATCAGGCAGACTCTCATGGAGAGGGGATATGACATCACAACCTCTTAAGTATAAGGATATTGTTGCACATCAGGCCTCATAGAGGAAAACGCTATTTGTTTCCTCGGTTTTGATCCCAATAAGAATTTTTGAACCAAACTACATGGGAGTTAAAACCCACCATCCAAACCATCCAAACCATCCAAAAGAGTTCCTTTCAGATAATAGCGAAAAAACACATCTAAAAGGCAACTAAAAATCTTCGATTTGGAAAAGAAAAAAGAAAGAAAATCCAGTCTAGTCCAGTGTAGACCTGCTGAAAACATTATACTTTTGTTAACTAACCACTCTGGGTGTTACAGGGAAGAAAGAGCTCCCAGACGCTACTTTACTGGCTGAGAAGCTCCTCCAGAGACAAGCCTTCATCCCTGACCCCCAGGGCTCCAGCCTCATGTTCGCCTTCTTTGCTCAGCACTTCACCCATCAGTTCTTCAAGTCGGACATGAAAAAGGGCCCTGCCTTCACCAAAGCCCTGGGTCACGGGGTGAGT
This sequence comes from Plecoglossus altivelis, assembly GCA_036571765.1. Taxonomy (NCBI): domain Eukaryota; kingdom Metazoa; phylum Chordata; class Actinopteri; order Osmeriformes; family Plecoglossidae; genus Plecoglossus; species Plecoglossus altivelis. Next base: position 3,444,183 of record BROE01000026.1, read on the forward strand.
TTGGCTTCAGGTTCAGGATCCGCAACACTACGGGATTCCGTGCATAGGTAGACTTGTAATGCTGGAGGGAGGGGGAAAGGACGGAAATTCATGTGTTTGATTATTCGGATTTCCAGGTGGATCTTTCTCATATTTACGGGGACACGTTGGAGAGACAGCACAAACTCAGACTCATGAAGGACGGCAAGATGAGATATCAGGTATGGAGAACATCCAGCTCTGCACACCTGCACGCCTGCTGCAGCTGCAGCTGCAGGCGTGCAGGTGTGCAGGTGTGCAGGTGTACCCGAACACTCCCTGATCTGCATGTCTCCTCCCAGCTGACGGACAATCACCTCGTCGTCTCTCAGATAATCATCTTTTGCTCGCTCTCGACAGGTGCTGGACGGAGAGGTGTACCCCCCGCTGGTGAGCGAGGTCGGGGTGGAGATGCACTACCCTCCTCATGTCGCCCAATCGCATCGCTTCGCCGTGGGGCACGAGGCATTCGGATTGGTCCCCGGACTTATGATGTACGCCACCATCTGGCTACGTGAACACAATCGCGTGTGTGACATCATGAAGGAGATTCATCCCGACTGGGATGATGATAGGCTCTTCCAGACCGCTCGCCTCATTCTGATTGGTGGGTTGCGTAGTTAATATATATCATAGGAAGGTTTACTATGTTTCTGTGACATATTGTGTCTAGATTTATTGTTTTATTCTAAATCAAAGTCAGGCTGACAACTGAACAGGTTGATTCTTTATTCTCACGAACTGAAAGTGACCTCTGAACTATGACAAACCCTCAAACTGTAAATCCTTTCCTGAAGTCACTTCCTTTATCTAACCACAATGTACTTAAACAATAACCTGCCCAATACAATCAGTTATGACCTATCATTTCAGAAAGGGGAAATGCTTTCTGCTGGTGTAGCATTGTTGGACATGATCCCATTTCCACTTCGCCAAGCTTAAATACACGTTGCATGAGCTGAGCAAAAACTATAACGTCACCCTGCTCCTGTACCGTAGGTGAGACCATCAAGATCGTCATCGAGGACTACGTCCAACACCTAAGTGGTTACCACTTCAAGCTCAAGTTTGACCCAGAGCTTCTCTTTAAGCAACAGTTCCAGTACCAGAACCGCATTTCGTCCGAGTTCAACACCTTGTACCACTGGCACCCGCTGATGCCTGAGAGCTTCCACATTGAGGAGCAGGTGTACAACTACAAGCAGTTTGTCTTCAACACGTCAGTGGTGACGGAACATGGAATCAACCACCTGGTGGATTCCTTCACCAAGCAGGTGTCTGGACGGGTAAGACTGACGCACCTTCTTAGGACTCATCTGCTTTCAGCTTCTTTTTCACTTGTTACACTGCAAATACGAGCCAGTAGTAAGTTAGCGATGTTGTGATTTTAGTTTTGATGTATTTTAAAATGTGTTTTTTGGGGGCCTTTTTGATGTCTTTTATTGGACGGTGGCAGTCAGAGGTAGATAGGAAAGGTATGAGGGAGAGGTAGAGGGAGGGTAAGAGTTAGAGAGAGAGAGGGAGAGAGAGAGGGATGGATGACACGGCTTGACCCTGAGATATAGTGAAAGGAATCCTTACTCTTTAACACTCTGGAGACTGTAAGGTTGTTTTTTATGACTGACCAGTCATGACCTTTGACCTCTTTTGTTCTCCTCCCCAGGTCGCCGGCGGTCGGAACGTTCCGGTAGCCGTCATGTACGTGGCCATTAAGTCCATCGAGAACAGCAGGAAGATGCGCTACCAATCCCTAAATGCGTACAGAAAGCGTTTCTCCATGAAACCCTATAGCTCCTTTGAAGACATTACAGGTGAGACAAAGACACAGGTGTTAGTTACGGCCTTGGGAACGTCTGTTTGCTTTCGGTGAACCCTGCTATCAAGTGACGATTATAGCGAAGGAATCAGTAGTGAATACAGCATCGCCATTTCTTAAGATGCGGTAATGAGTACAATCGAGCGGTTTAGAAATGTAACGGCTAAAGTTCATCCCCGACTTTCTGGAGGAAAACAGAAAACCTATCCCCAGCCTAAGAGTTTCAGCGGTGTTCAAAATGAAACTTGAGAGAACAGATGCGCTCTAAATGACCAGATAGTGTAAGCAGTTTGTAGAGGCAGAGATCTGTGTGTAAACACTCTGACAGACCTCCAGGAGTGCAGCCACTCTGCTCTGCCCCGGCGACAGCGAGGTGAATTCCTCAAGATGAAGAGAACGATATCTTATCTCTCCGTTTATTTATGACACAATTGTCATTCAAAAACAACATTATCACTAATGACGTACATTCATATATGGCTGTAAGGCAACAGGGATCCGGAGAGACGTTGGTAACCTTTAACTGTAGTAACCCTTCCATCTGTTTCTGCGTGTGTGTCCTTCAGGAGAGAAGGAGATGGCTGCTGTGCTGGAGGAGATGTATGGGCATGTGGATGCTGTGGAACTCTACCCAGGTCTGCTGGTGGAGAAGCCCAGAGCCAATGCTATCTTTGGGGAGACGATGGTAGAGATGGGAGCCCCTTACTCCCTGAAAGGTCTTATGGGAAACCCCATCTGCTCTCCAGAGTACTGGAAGCCCAGCACGTTTGGTGGCAGCGTGGGGTTCGATATCGTTAACACTGCCTCCCTGCAGAGGCTAGTGTGTAATAACGTGAAGGGCCCGTGCCCTGTGGCGTCCTTCCAAGTGCCTGATGTAAAAGAGACAGGGTCCTTCACCATCAACTCAAGCACAGCACAGGCGAGTGGAAGGGAAGTCAACCCAACTGTCATTCTGAAAGAAAGGTCAACTGAACTGTAACGCTTGGATATTGGAACTTTGTTGTGTTCAAATGATTTATTTATTTACATATTTATTGTATTTATATAATATTATTCTGGATTTGTTGCAATATTTTTTATACTGATATTTTGTAAACCTTTTGTAAATTTATATAGATTATTATGTCTGTCTTTTGTTGTGTGTTTAACTGTGTATTTATTGTATTGTGGAACTTTTATGACCTCAGAAATAGCACTGTTATTCATAAGTTTTGTTTTTTATTTATTTTTTTAAATGTTTCCATCGGAAAAATCTCTTCTATGAATACTTGAATTCTCCAACAATTTCTAGTTTACAATTTGTTACATTCCACCTACCTTTGGAAAGCTAACATAGGGTTTGTATTCAGTTTTTCATCAATTTAAATTGATTCCATACTGAGTTACAAAAAGTGGGTCTTTTTGCACAGAAATGTCTCCATAAGTGTCTTAAAGTGTTTTGTCACGAATTGTATTGACTTGCAGATGTGACCAATAAAACTATTGCTTATTTATATTGTGAAAAGGTCGTCTTTTAAGAATCTGACTGTCCTCACACAAACACACACGCTGGCTCACACATACACACACGCGCAAAATAACACGAAACCACCTCAGAACTCAACACAGGCGTGTTGCATTCTCGGTGAAGTTGGGAAATGTTTATTGTTGTTTCTTTAGAAGGTATCCGAACGGGAGTTGTAAGTCGTGACCATATAACTTCACTTCTGGCATACTATTTGTATTGCGCGCATAACTGTTTACCGAGAAGGCAACTTCTGAAACATGATATTTTGATGTTCCCGTTATAAACCCAGAAACTATTTTAAGAAAGATAAGCTACTGAAACTTCCTTGAAAAAAGTTTGTGGACATTTTTATATTTATGCGAAACAGATGATTTGTCTGAATTCAAAACAGAAATGATCATTATGGTGATTTGTCTTTAAAACCGTCAATCAAACATGGATAAATATTCTCATCACTTCTATCCAGAACAAACGGCTCGAGGGGTAATATCAGTGTCTGTTGCACCACTGGAATAAGACTGAACATCACACAGAGGCAAACAAACACACACATCCACACACATCCACTCACATCCACACACACATAAACGGAGGCGCATGCCTGAACACACTATAAAACGCGCACGCCAAAGCTTAATTGAGTCATGTGTGTCACTCTGTCCAATCATCCTTCGGTCCTGCATCTTCACGCTCCTCATCACTGACATCAAACAGCAGGCGTGGGATTGTCTGTCGCACGGAGTTTCACTTGGCCCGTCACCGCAGGAAAATGACCTGATTGTGCGTGAGCATTATTAGTGCCCCCCCTCCCTCCCCTTTCCCCCTGTAGCCTAGGGGGACAGAATCGTTAATCCCACAGCGCAGCTGAGGTTGGCGTGTCCAGGTTCCCGTCTATGAGAGGAGCGGGTGAACAAATCGGTCTTTGTGTGTGTGTAACAAGCGTGTTGAGTCCGTGGGCCCCGTTGTGGGAGGCGATCAGGAGATCGCTGGGGGAGGGGGGAGGGGGAAGGGGGGTGTTTCCCTCCGTGCGCCACCGGCTCGGACGCGGCGAGCTGTCCGTCGGAGTTACGTGCCGCTGGTCAGGCGCTGGCGATGGAGGCATAGCCTGCCGGAAACGGCGGCCCTTTGGCTCGCTTATAGTGTGAGGGCTTGGCGTGGAGATGACACCGCTGATTGGTGGCGAGGTTCACCTACCGGTCACAGGACACGCAAGCACAGAGACACCGTATCCACTTTGACTGACAGGTTGTTAAACGCATCGATCAAAAATGTTGTACATTTATCATAACTCTGTGGTTAATTCACATGTCTTTCTCAGTTTTTTTCGTCATATTCCTTTGGATTTACGGTTTCACATAGCTGATTCATTTGGTATGCTGTTTTGTTGACTAATGCAACCAGTGTCACGTCAGGTTTGTCTCGACGTCTTGCTAAATCTGACTGTTTTGGACTTGCAGCCTATACCTGCTGTACTGAGATAAGGTGACAACTTGTACTGACAGTACCTGCCTCAGGCCAAACCGTGAGCTCATACCCTCTGTCAAGTCTGTTTTCCTCTAACCAATGTGATGCGTCTGTATAAGTGAGCTATTAGACCTTGGTGTAAAGGTGACTACTTTGAATCCCCCACCAGTTGCCAGGCAACCGCGAAACAATACGTTTTCGTATTGTGATATGTCCGTATCACTACGTACGTTGTTACTAAACACGTGGTGTTTTTTTCGATGACAGAGATGTACGGTTGACAGTGTTGTCACGCGTCACGTATGCAGTTGAGGACTGACATGACATTCCTATTTCTTTTTTGTCTTTTTTTTTTGGACTTTGCAAAAGTTTGTGACCTTGCGTCGCCACCTGCGTGGATCTATGCCCTACGATCTGAGCCAAAGCAGGAGAAAAAGCTGACAGTCTGACACAGTCAGACTTGGAACAGTAAGATCTGCTTCACCCAAGCACCAGCCTCCCTCCAGTCTTTGCCTCGCTGCATGTCTGTATATCCATCAACACCCTGTAGCTTTGACCCTGCTATGTTTAGGAGTTGATTTTAACGCTCGCTGCTCTTCTCCGAGGCGGAATGTCTTCCTATGTTTAGATTCCCAGACTCCTCCTCTTATCCGGACCTCTCGTGTCTCTGCCCTGACGTGACGGTCGTGTCTTTCCGGAGCCTTGTAAGGCAGTCAGACCACTCTCTCATTGTGTTATGATGAGACGAGATGAGCATTTTGTTGGCAAATGAGGCCTGAGTCTGCATTGGTGGATACACAAGCTCTATCAAACACCCACTGAACAAACACACATGTCCTACCCGTATAGAGCTGGATGGAGGCTGGAGCAATAGCTGCCCACTGCTCCGGGTGTATGTTCACTGTGTGTGCGTGCGGTTGCCCACTACTCACTACTGTGTGTGCACTTGGATGGGTTAAATGCAGAGGTAAAATTTCGAGTATGGGTAACCATACTTGACAATACGTCACTTCACTTCACTTCACTTCACTCTGCATGCAGGTGGTCGGTTTAGGACTTTACATCTGTTGGCTTTGTTGTGAAATATCTTCCAGGCTGTTCAAGTGGGAATCTTTTATTCTCACTTGCGAAAAGCGTATAACTGGCAACTTTTAATGGTGTTGAGAAAGATTCCAGGACATGATTTGGTAGAAGAAAACTATCTACTATCTACTATCTACTAACTAACTATCAAACTATCATGTTTACTGAGAAAGGAACAAACTGAATCAGGAATCGCAGGAGTTTCTGCCTGTCATGATTTGTGTCTGGTGATTCGTTTCGTGTCTGGTGCAATATGGAATGTCAACCGTAACTTCATGTTTCAATTTGAATGAAAGTTAATCATTTTCACTTTGTGTTCCTGCTAAGAACTGTTGTTGCTCCGGTTTGAATAAACATTACCTGGCAAGATGACAAACTTGCACTTTCACCCTCGTAGGTTGTCTGATCAACATTGGAGATCACAAGCACATTTTTCCATTGTGCTGAAATCATCAATGCATACAATCACTTTACTACACAGAATTCAAGGTGGGGATCCTATTTAGCAACACAATGACTTACACATTGCACATCTCAGATAACAAAAGCTAACATTACTAATGTGTCCACTATGTTTAAACCCATTTACAAACTTCCGCTGTATCAATGACAAAACAATGTCACTCAGAATACCATACAACGCGTTCAGACAGACAAAAAGATGAACGCCTTAATCTTTTTTTTTTCTTCTTACTTTCAACAGTTATCATAGTCGCACATCAGTAGTTTCATCAGTCGTACGACTGAGGAGATGAAAGATCTTTTTTTTTGTTGATGTTTGGCTTTGAAGCAGTGCTGGCTATGGAAGATTGGCTCAGGTTTCCAAAGCAGTTGACCAAACCTTAATCAGTGTCCGCTTTCAGCACGTATTTACAATTACAGTGAAATAACTCATGTCCCTGGGACGGTGTATTGGTACACGTTTGAAAGAGAGAAAGAGAGAGTATGTGTGTGTGTGAGAGAGAGAGAGAGAGAGAGAGAGTGTTTGTGTGTGTGTGTGTGTGTGTGTGTTTGAGAGAGAGAGAGAGAGAGAGAGAGTATGGATGTGTGTGTGAGAGAGACAAAGAGAGAGAATGTGTGTGTGTGTGAGAGAGTATGGATGTGTGCGTGAGAGTGGGAGGGAGAGAGAGAGACAGAGAGTATGCGTGTGTGTGTGTGAGAGAGAGAGAGACAGACAATATGTGTGTGTTAGAGGGAGAAAGAGAGAGAGTATGTGTGTGTGTGTGTGTGTGAGGGAGAGAGTGAGAGAGAGAGAATGTGTGTGTAGGAGGGAGAGAGAGAGTATGTGTGTGTGAGAGAGGGAGAGAATGTGTGTGTGTGTGTGTGAGAGAGAGAGAGAGAGAGAGAGAGAGTATGTGTGTGAGAGGGATAGAAAAAGAGAGTATGTGTGTGAGAGAGAGAGAGAGAGAAAGAATGTGTGTGAGAAGGAGAGAGAGAGAGAGTATGTGTGTGTGTGTGTGTGAGAGAGAGAGAGAGAGAGAGAGAGAGAGAGAGTATGTGTGTGTGTGAGAGAGAGAGAGAGCGAGACAGACAGAGAGTATGTGTGTGTGTGTGTGTGTGTGTGTGTGTGTGAGAGAGAGAGAGAGAGAGAGAGAGAGAGAGAGAGA
>BROE01000026.1:3451710-3538732 GCA_036571765.1 Plecoglossus altivelis
TCTGTGTGTGTGTGTTGTGTGTGTGTTGTGAGAGAGAGGAGAGAGAGAGAGACGAGAGAAAAGAAAGAGCGTGTGTGTGTGAGAGAGAGAGAGAGAGAGAGAGCATGTGTGTGTGATAGAGAGAGAGAGAGCATGTGTGTGTGATAGAGAGAGAGAGAGCATGTGTGTGTAGAGAGAGAGAGAGAGAGAGAGCATGTGTGTGTGTGAGAGAGAGAGAGGGTGGGGGGGGGGAGGAAGAGGGAGAGGGCAAAAGAGGTGAGACGAGAGAGAGAGAGAGCAACGAGACATGCGAAAACGAACAGCTGGCGAATCATCCGTAAAAAGTTTAGTTCACGCAAAAACATACATAGCTGAAATAAAACGTGCTCGTATAATAACACTGTATTGATCCTCATGCAAAGGCATGTGGGTGGAGATGGGAAAATAATGAATACACAGTTAAAACACAATGGGCAACAGTCTGTAAAATGTTTATTTGTGACGCCTGTTCAGTCGGACACCTCCAAGACTGTACATGTCCTAATTGACAAGAAAGGCCCAGGCAAAGACCCAGGCATTTACTACATGAATCCCATCCACTTATGTGCCTCACTAACTGGCGGCCATTTATGTATTCGAACAAAAGCATGTGACACAGTAGAGACCTGCACCATGGGGTAGATTTTCATGTACAGGAACCGAGGGTGGTGGTGGTGGAGGGTGGAGGTGTGGGGGGGTGGTGTGTGTGTGTGGGGGTTCCTGTTGTCCCAAAACACACCTTATGCTGGCTGGATCTGTTATCGGAAACCGGCGGTGTGAGCCAGACCTCGTTTGCATATGAGGCTTCGACGTAGGGTCTGCCCACTCTGGCGAACTGTAGTGGGGGGGGGGGATTGGGGGGGGGGTTTGGGGTTCTTCTGGGGTTTGGCCCGGATTATTTAGCCAGTCAGCTATTTGTGATTTCATTTTGGTTGGTTCTGGACGAGTTGGATTTTCGCTAATTATCCAACGCTAGGCCGTGACATCTGGCCCTGATACCTTCCTGTTGTCACTTGGTCACGTCTGGTCTGAATGCTGGCCACCTGTTCCAGTTCATAGCTCAAATGTCCCTTGGGAGCCAAGTTCTGGTAAAAAAAAAAAAAAAAAAGGGATTATTGAGACCTTAACTTTTCTCGTCGTCATGTTGACCCTCTGACGCCATCCTTCCCTCCAATGTATACTGAATGAAATTTACGGTTGGGGACTGTTTGTGTCAGATATAAATATGTTTACAAGTTGAGGGGGTTGTGATGTGGTCTGTGGAGTTTGTGTTTGTTGGATGTGCGATGTGTTAAGGAGTGAGTTTCCCCAACAACGTTCTGGACGATTCACCTGCTAAACGACTACACAAGGATTATTATACCAAAGGAACATACAGGAACGAAAGTAACGTTTTACATTCAAAATGCGGTGGGAAGTTTCCTTTTCAACTGTAAAAGCAGAAGTTGTGTTTCCGTTGATCGCAAAGCAACACACTCCAGAGGAACCCTTGACTACTGTCACTGTCTTGTCATGATCGTTCCCACGCCAACTTATTTAGATGGACGTGGCGGATAACTGAAGTCTCAAAGGTCAAGTCCCAAAAAGCTACAGGTAGCAGTGAGACTGACAAGGTCACTGAAAAATCAATCGGTGAAGACGATACGGTAGATACGTCTCCATTCAGCTCTGAATGGATGAGTCACGGGTGGAGGAGAGATGAAGGGAACCTTGTAAACATGCTTTAGTAAACAAAGGATGTTGAAGAGGACGAGGGAGAGATGAGTGGGTGGGGATGAAGTCATGGCACAGAGAAGGCATTTTCCGTCTTGGCCTCAGACACAGGTATTTGCATCCTTGTTCTCATCATAACCGCGCTGACAAATGACACCTAAACTGAACGTCCCGTAAAACGGCAATGGCATCGTCTCCTGTCTTAGTCTTCAAGGTGACGACGTGAAATGAATGGTTCTCCCTTAGGAGAACGGCTTCAGGTGGGAGGATGGAGTTCACTCATCGATACTCCTCTGTAGTTTCTGTTTGTCCTGGGTTTTTCAGAGTGTTCACATACACCGCCACAGCAGTGACACGCACATGACTCCTGTCAGGAGTTTTCGAGTGACATTCCACAGAAGATCTTCCCCCTGAGGATGACACGGCAACATTTTTCCAGAGCCCTTTAGAGCGCTGGACCGCACAATGCATTGGAAGATGGCAGAACGTAAGGATGTTGGCGGTTGCATCTGCAGAGGCCAGAGGGAAGGCTATCGAGAGGGCCGACTGGTTCACCACTGACTCAAACAGCAGCAAAGAGAACGGTGGGGATTGGACTCTTAGCTTTGCCTCTGGCGCCCCCCAGTGGTCTAACAAGCCAACGGCAACATCCTGCCATTGTTTTCTCATGTGACTCATGAAAGGGGGGCCCCCGTCGCTTACTAAAACAAAAACATTACAGTGAAATGAGTAACAGCTCGGTATATAAACTTGTGATGTCGTTATGATAACAAAAGATAGTAAATAGGGGGGCTGCCAGTCCCCCCCCCCCACTCTTACGCACGCAACTCCACTGGACGGGAATTCTGTTGTGTAATGCACACACACGCACACACACATACCCACACACACGGCATACACACACTGCATCAAGGTAATAAGAGGCTGTCGTTAAATTTAAACAGCAGACCACAAGTGGGTGATTCTCTTGTAGTGAAATATGTGTGACTTTCTCTTATTTCCCAACCGCAAGTGTGTCATGTCGAGAAGGAAAAATACTGGCCTTCTGCTTGTCTCATCTGTGCAACTAGGAACTTAGAGTCGTAATAAAATCCCCCTGGAAGGTTTTGAATCTGTTTTGTGTGTGTGTGTGTTTGTGTGTGTGTGTGTGTGTGTGTGTTTGTGTGTGTGTGTGTGTGTGTGTGTGTGTGCGTGTGTGTTTGTGTGCGTGTGTGTGGACTTCCGGAGGAACCAGTTTGTTCAAGTATAGAGCGGATCTGCAGTTTAAATCTTTCCCCCTCCAAATCTATTGTTGACCTTCGGAAACCACTATGACTGCTGTCAGAGTCATATAAGCCATTGTAACGGTCACAGAGTGTTAGACTCTGTGTAGAATCTGCTCCTAGGAGCCCCTCACATGGGCATGGCATGTGCACGGACTATGACAAACAGGCAAACACGGACATGGTCGGTACCTACATCTAGGCACACGCAGAAACACAGACACACGCATTATAACACACAAAGGAAGACTTTGTGTTGTGATTTGTGAATAAAACGATCCTTGAATAAAAAGAAACTGCACGCGCACAAACGCACACACAAACACACGCTACGCACACACACACAAACAAACACACAAATACACACGCCACACACACACAAACACACAAACGCACGCCACGCACACACACACACACACATACGAATGCACGCCACGCACACACACACAAACACACACACAAACGCACACCACGCACACACACACACAAACGCACACCACGCACACACACAAACGCACGCCACGCACACACACACAAACGCACACACAAACACACACACAAACGCACGCCACGCACACACACACAAACACACAAACACACACACAAATGCACGCCACGCACACACACAAACACACACACAAACGGATGCCACGCACACACAAACACACACACACAAACACAAACGCATGCCACGCACACACACACAAACACACAAACGCACGCCACGTACACACACACAAACACACAAACGCACGCCACGCACACACACACACAAACACACAAACGCACGCCACGCACACACACAAACACACACACAAACGCATGCCACGCACACACAAACACACACACACAAACACAAACGCACGCCACGCACACACACACAAACACACAAACGCACGCCACGTACACACACACAAACACACAAACGCACGCCACGCACACAGAGACAAGTCGATTTACGATAAATGTCATAAATGAAATGCAGATGTTGGTGAGCTCACAAAATCACTCATTGACAAAAGGCAGACGTGTTTTATGGTCAAACCGACGACTTTAAATGTCAAACTTTCCTTTTAAAAAACCCTTCCCTTTCCGCACTCATTCAGAAATTACAGTGTAGATCCCTTTCGCAGAGGGGGAGGGGGGGGAGTTGACCTCCCTGAAATGGATTCAGCAGTTTGGGACGGTTTCTGGCAGCCTTTCTCTCCTGCAGTACACGCAGCAGTGAAGTGCTGCCTGGTTTCAGCTGCCACGCTGCGTTCAAAAGTTCAGCCGTTCCTTTTTTTTTCCACATAAAGGCATTTCTTTCCCGCTTTCCATTGATTGATTTGTTTATTAGTGTGTGAAGCCACCGCCGCCCTCCTCCTCACCTCCATGATCTCTGCGCGCCCTGGGGGGGGGAGAGAGGGGGAGGGCGGAGTGCAATTGACAGCAGGTAATGAATTAGCTCTAACCACCAAGACCATGCACCCCCGAAGGAACGGCCTCGCTGCGATTCAGCATCTCTCCCTGCGCCTCTCGCACGCTCTGCCTGTTTGTGTGGGAACGAAGCTGGCTCCGAAAACCATCTCTGAGATGCCGCGCTCTCAGATGGCTCCAAATGTTTAGGAGCTAAACGTTAAAGGGAAGATCCTGTAGTTGGGTGTTGGAGCACGTGGCTGCGAGGAGATGGATCTGATGAAAGGTTCAGGAGTAGGGTTAGTGAAGGGAGCCTGGCAGGCATTGAGTAATGATGGTAATGCCATCTCCTGTGTCTCAAACAAGGAAGAGCCCCCTCCTTGTTAGCAAGACTAAGAGGCGGATGAGCAAGTCATGCATGAGAAAGCCATGACCTCATCAAGCAGGAAACTGCAACAGAAATGGCCTCTTCACTTTTCAACCTTCCAGACATACAACATCGTCCTGCAACAACAACAAAAGGAGGCAGCCCCCCCCCCCCCGTGACACGTTCGTACTCAGACGGGACGGAAAAGTACAGCTTCGCGACACAGCCATGTTCATCGGTCTCTCTGACCTCACCCTTGCCTCCCATGACTACAACGCAAGCTTCACTAGAACTAAAGCTTTTTCTACCTGGACAGGATTTGGAACCGATGCAACGCTACACCCCGAATAGCGACGGTTCTAGAACCCCATTGTACATCGCCTCGGACACAAAAGGAAATCCCACCTCAGTTGTCAAACCACTCTGACATCACCGTACGGAATTTCTGCTTCAAGTCTCCGAGGGTGCGGAATGGGGAGGGGGGGAGCGAGGGCAGGGGAGGAAGGGAGGGAGGGAGCGAGGAGGGGGGGGGGGGGGGGAGTGGGTGCGGGGGAGGGATTAGACCAGACTTATCTCTATACACGACTCACACATATCTGTGGCATGGTTCAAGACTCTGAGTTCAGATATCGACTACGAGGCACAGACCACACAGGTGTCTATTCACCCGGTCAAAGATGCCCACTTGGTTTTTGAAAAACCACTTTGCGGTAGTTCTTCAAAGTGACACAAACACTGGAATGACTGAATGGCTGGTTAAAGCCTGGATTGTTGAACTAACCAATAGATGAACGAGCTGGTAAAGGAAGAATATAACAGGTACAAGCCCTGACGCTTCAGGGGAAATCCGAAAGGTGAATTCAGCGGTTCAGATAGTCCATTGTCTCTGGCTGCTCCATACAGTACGCGTCATGCTAACGTAATGTACATACAGAGTACCTTGGCACACACGTTCACGACCTCTCCTCCGCAGTAGAAAGAACATTCCATTCCTTATATGTACTTTGTCAAAGACCCTTGCATTCCATCTGGCAAAAGGCATGTTCTGTTCCTTGCTGCTCCTACAAACGTGGAGAGCCTTCTGTGTGAAGTTGGTAGGAAGAGATATAGAAAAGCGAGGACAGAAATGTGCAGGTTGCAGTTGAGATCCTGCTATGTGTTCTCGCATCTGCATATAAGATTACAAAGTATTTCATGGCTACACGCTGACTGGACTGCCAAGTAAGTGACGGATGACAGGTCTCATATCCGAATCACAAATTGCTTGATTTTTTTTTAACAAATATCATTGAACAAGTATAGATGAATATTAACGTTCATTTAACTTTTTCAATTCTGTGTAAAAGTGTTTTTTAGAATTTACTTGGATGCATTTAGAAGGGAATGACTCTTAGAGAGTGGTGATATTTTTCTAAACACTGTATGCATCACAAAACGAATGGTTCATGTTGAACCACACGGTCTAGGGTACTTACAGGGGGACAGAAAACAGGAAGTGATCATTCCAACATATGATTCTGTTTCCTGTAAAGGATTCCCTCAGGTCTCCCCTGGGCCTACTCAATAAACGTTCGCACAGTTGCACACAGGGAAACGGTGATTTATGTATTTTGACATGCCTCGTGCCTCCCTCTCTTTGCCTCTCCTTCCGCAGTCGACACAGGAGGCATTATGACATACATGAGTCACACTGAAACCCAAACACACCGTTCATCAATCATCTTGGACATGGTTTTGGTTGCCACCATAGAAAACAAAACATCTTAATGATCTATTAAACTCTTACCAAACACCGCCATCCTACAAACGAAAGATTAGCAATCACCACAGAAATGCTAATAAATACGACACAACATTGAGGTAGATTGTAACCTGGCACAGCCTAGTAACACACCTTTCCTGTGGAAAAATAGGTGTCTGCATACCAGCGATGTTAGAGCACAGTTGTTATGCAGGTTATCAGAAGTATGTGCAATCGACGAGCGTGTGTGTTGAGAATTCTCAGGACGTCGGCAAGCTATGAGGATGCGCAATCCATTTTGCCGCTGAAACTTTCAGAGTTCCCACACTTGTGGATTGTACGGAACGAACAATAGCTTGGTTAGAAGAATGTGACAGAATTTGCATTTAGCTCATAGAAGGCATGCCGTCTACCGGAAGTCACTGACTCAACATGTGAACAGCATGGGAGTGGATGGGGGCCCACTCACACATGATTATAATCCCATTTTTTAATCAGTTTATGTGATTCCGTTTTGTACTTTCTTTGATAGTTGACTCAGGGACCTGATTTTAAGATCGGATTAGAATACAAATTGAAAACAGAAAGCGAGATCAGAGACATGGGGGAAATCTTCAAACGGTGTCTTTCCAAACCAACTGTGTGTTGAAGGTTACATTTCATCGGATTGTTAACAGGCCTCTTTGGTGCCTGGATCATGGTTATTCTGTTTCAAATTAGTAAAATCAGGAGATCCTCTTTTTTTCTTGGCAATTTGGCAGGAGGGACGTCCAAAGCGTACTGAGAAAGAGAGAGCAAGAGAGATAGAGACAACAATAGAGAGAGAGAAAGAGAGAGAGAGAGAGATAGAGAGAGACAGGGAGAGAAAGAAAGAGCGAGAGAGATAGAGACAGAGAGAGAGATACAGAGAGATAGAGAGAGACAGAAAGAGAGGGAAAGAGAGAGAGAGATAGAGGGAGAGAGAGAGGGAGAGAGAGAGATAGAGAGAGAGAGAGAGAGAGAGAGAGGGAGCAAGAGAGATCCAGCAGGTGTTGCCAGGCTTGTCGACACCGTAGACTTTATCTCACGGCTTCTGACGCAAGACAGGGACGGTACAGAATGACAGTATGAGGGAAGATGTCACCGGTCACGGTGATAGACAATGACACACTAGGTGTTGTCATTATTCACGGTGTTTTTCTCACAACATTTGCTTGGCCCGTCACGCCACATCTTTGTTGGTGAGGTTAATGCAATCACGGACAAATAGGTCAATTAAGAAATTAACCCTCTACAGAAAAGCTCCACGCAATTCTGAAGTAGAACAGCTTGCTGGATCGAGTTGTTATCGTAACACCTTAGTGTCAAGTCTTGATTTGGGTTCATCGTGCAGGTCGTTGCGTACCCTTCTGTAGATAGTCACGGTCTGAACGTGAATTGTGAGCTAATATTGAGAGAGTGTGTGTGCTAAAATAAGTAGCGTCAGGCTCTACTGAGGTAATCTGCTCTCCATGAGGAACAGAACTCTAACCCTGGCTGTCTAACATGCTGCTTGTCTTGTGCAGGCCAAGTCTGCCAAGCTCTTAAGTCCATCCACTGAACCTGTAGTGAACACCTTTCCCCAGGACACAAACTGTCCTCTAAAACTAATCTGTGATCCGCGGGTCGATATCACACTGCTGTGATTCAGCATTCCACATGCGAGTCTAACCTGCGCAAACCGATGCCTGCATGACCTTATAAGGGAAGCTTTTAATGTGTGACAATCGAACTGAGGTAAATGCTTTCCCACATATCACACTTGTTTGTGATATAAACGCTCAGATGAGGTCATTGGGTGGCAATGAAACGTTGATTTGAATGAACACATTGATAAACCCTTTGCCTTTAATCACCTTGACTTCCAAAGCGATATACGTTTATCAGGAAACGTCCAGAAACTGAAAGGGGATAGATATTGAATTTATGAAGCTCACAGGGTTAAAGTTGTTGACTGAAGATCAAAAAGTTGCACATTCAAATTCTTCCTGGACTGTAGGTCACCATAAAAGTATACGTCATTATGGTTATGGTGTGACATCTTTTAGATAGATACAATTAACTAAAACTTCCAACGTAAACTGGACTACAGAAGGAATTGTACATTATAATTTTTTACGTTGAACCAATGTGCAAGTCATACTCTACATAGCATGTTTGTATGCATACTTAAAACTCTTGACAAAAGTCAAACAAAACACAATTCATTCCTGAGGTCAAATTTGTGATCATTAACAACCACACAAAATGGATTTTTGTCTTTCAGATGAAAACAAAATCCCTTTGGGTTATGATTCCTCTGGTACTCCGTGGCTCGTCGTGTTATTTCACGGTGGTCTTTACATCATGTCTCTGTTGTATCTATAACGGTCACCTCACTCTCTGTCTCTTTCTGGGGCTCTAATTCCTGCATTGAAATCCTCTTAGGATCCGTGAGCTATATCTGTACGATCCCACCATGATGTCGATTACACTTTCTCTGAAATCTCCCTTGGGCCCTGCCCATTGGCTGCCACAACCACACACACACACACACACACAAAGAAACACACATCCAGACACACACAAACACAAGCACCGTCAGTATTAGATATCTCGGAGAAGTGATTGACCGCAGTTCCAGTTTGAGCAGCTGACCAGAGCGGACCGGTTTGTTTGTCGTTGCCCCACAGGATCACAGGTAAGAGACGAGACTTTCAATCTCTGATGTTTTCCATCACAACGTCGTGAGAAACACGGCGTTGTGTTGATGCTTGTTGATCCAGACATTATGAGAGATGATTTGTGAGAAACTTGAAACCGTTTTTGGGGGGGCAGTATGTTTTTTTTTGGGGGGGAGGGGGTGATGAGCACTACAGATTGATTTGGCATGTATTTAAGACATGTTTGTTTTTTCACTTAGACAGTTGGTTTTCAACTCAGCAAGAACGATGAACATGCATTTCATTTTCATGTTCCCAGAGGACAATTGAATCGCCAGCAAAAACTAGCGACAGACAAAAGTGTTTATGGCACTTTGAAAGGCACCATAACATACTGTGCAAACACAGCCATCTATGCAATCTTGTTTCGATTTGCTTTGTTACAGATTGCGTTGTTATATATTCGTGTTAACATTTTGTGATTCAAAGGAGCACAGGTTTAATATTGACTTTCATTCGGTTTTTAAAGTCCTAACATCTGTAAACTAAGAAGTGACAACTATAAAATGTCTACATATTTTTAAAGAATCTTCCAATTGACTGATGATTGGAGAACGTTCTTGCTCTACAGTTTGAACTGGAAAGACATTAAACTGTGTTTGGGCCCATACTCTAAACTGTGTTAGCCCCCCCCCCACCCCCACACCCCCTTTTAAACTATGTTAGCCTTTAACACAGTTTAGACACCTCCTCTAAAGAGATACATCCAAAGCACTGTGTTCTGGGGTAAGAGGTTGAACAGGGTTGAGTCCAGATCGCACGGGGCGAGGAGGCTGTTGTCCACGATGGAGTTTGGATCGAAACAACAGATTAGCCCATTTAATCCAATAACGTATTGGCTTTCCTCGGGCTAAAGCAAGTAGCCCAGAGCAGGCATGACCGCACATGAATCCTAGAGAACCAGAATATCACTGACTCTAAATCCAGCGCTCACTCTGTTTGTTAGCTGCCTTGAAACTATGGGAGATTCGTCTGAATACAATTACAAGATTCAAGATACAGTTACAATCCAAACGAGATAACAATCCATACAAGATATACACTCCCAGAAGAGCCATATGTGTCCTTTCTGATTCTGTGCATACACCAAGATACAAAGGTAAAGTAATCTACTTAGACCACATCAGTAACCTTGGATGGCACTGAGGCCACTCTGTTCCATGAGTATTCCTGATCTCTGGACATGCAGTAATCCTTGCATGACATAAGGACTTTATTTCTGAACCCACGGTGGCTGGATGCATGGCGGAACTTTAAGAGCCTGATGCTGTACCTACCCATACACCACACACACACCCACACCACACACACACCATACACGCACCACACACACACACCACACACACCCACACCACACACACCACACACACACACACACCACACACACCACACACACACACACACCACACACACACACCAGCACGCTCAGACACACAACACAGTTACTAAGAAATCCGTGCATCAGTTTAATTTGTGTTCTTTTCTCTGCTCCTCCAACAGGTAACCTATAATCATGTCTGATAGGCCAATAGACGAGGAGGAACTCCCAGTCACACACACAGGTGAGATAGATCCATCTGTTCCAGGAAACGAGATGGGATGCCAAGCTATGTGCTATCTTTTCTTTTTAGGGGCACTATAGCTCATCTACGAATCACTTAAATTCCATATCTGAGTGATTCATTAGTTAAACTTGTAACCTGGAAATGCAATAACTTTAAGTACAGGAAAGTGGATAGTTTTAGAACAGAACACCAGCCAGAGAGACAGAGAGAGAGACAGAGAGAGAGAGAGACAGAGAGAGAGAGAAAGAGAAAGAGAGAAAGAGGGACAGAGATAGAGAGAAAGAGTGAGACAGAGAGACTGAGTGACAGAGACAGAGAGAGAGAGAGAGAGAGAGAGAGAGAGTGAAAGAGAGACAGAGTGAGAGTGAGAGACAGAGTGGAGAGAGAGATAAGTAGTGTAAGTCGATAAAGCAGGCAGCCAGACATGCAGCATGTTGGCAGTTTGACAGATGCTCAAAGCAGCTTTCCCTGCTTGCTCTAACTCAACCATGGTGCAATTAGAGGTACGCCTTAAGGTTCTAGTTAAGGCTGTAATCCATCACACAGAGGCTGCACGAAACCCCACAGCCCACCTGGGATTTACCTCTCCTGCAAGCTGGGCTTGTCAATCATGCTGCAGCACCAGAGTCAAAACCTTAAACAAAGATGGCCGCCATAATGTGCCGCTGTGTCTTCCCTAGGCGACGAATTCCATGTTTTCTGATCATTTAATCCAACCACTTAATAACAGAAATGGAGTGACACCAATCACTGGCTATGATGATGCCTGTATGTGATATTCATTGAATATTTATATTATATGGAAAAAAAACAATTTTAGGCCCAAAAGGAGTCATCAATGACTGGAGAAGATTCAAGCTGGAGAGCATGGATCAGGACTCCCTGCCCCCGCAGAAGAGGGAGCTGCTTAGGCAGATGTCCTCTCCTCACAAGCCCAAAGACGATGCCAGAGGCGGCCTGAACCGGAAGGTCAGTCCCAGTCAACTTCCAGACACTTCCAGGAGACACACGTCATACACAGTGCCAACCCTTCACCTGGTACCATACGTATTAGTCCCTTTTTCAGGAGATCAGTCAGGTCCTCAGGAGTATGTTGCTTTGCTAGGTTGTACATAGCTGAGGAGTTTGAATTCAGACGGGCAGATGAAGTCGCGATCGCAGGCAATTCCCCAACACTGTCCGATCGCGCTGTTAAATTTGCTGGTGTTTGTTGTCGCCGGGTGTCATTCTACGTCCCTTACTAACCCCCTGTGAGATGTTTCACCCTCCCACACTGTCAGTGACGTTGGACGTTGTTGTCCTGCTTTCAGATGAGCGTCCAGGAGTACGAGCTCCTGAAGGAGGAGGATGAGAACTGCCTGAAGAAGTACCGCCGTCAGTGTATGCAGGAGATGCACGAACGCCTGAGCTTCGGTCCCAAGTTCGAGGGCGTGCACGAGCTGGAGAGCGGCGACGCCTTCCTGGAGGTCATTGAGAAGGAACACCGCCTGACCGTAGTGGTGGTCCACATCTACAAGGCCGGAGTCAAAGGCTGTGAAGAGCTCAACAGCTGCCTGGACTGCCTGGCGGGCGAATACCCCAGCGTCAAATTCTGCCGGATTGACGCTGTGTCCTCGGGCGCTGGCGAGCGTTTCCACGACGAGGTCCTGCCCACGCTGTTGGTGTACAAGGCCGGTGAGCTTCTGGGTAACTTCCTGGCGGCGACGCAGCACCTGAACGAAGAGTTCTTCGCCACCGACGTTGAGGCGTTCCTCAACGGGTACGGGCTGCTGCCAGAAAAGGAAGCTCCAGGGATGGAGGGGGAGGAGCAAGCGGACATTGAATGAGGCGACGAGGGGAAAGTGGTGAGGCGAAGGGGAGATATTTTAAATGTGGAAATAAAAGGTGGCTTCGACATTTAAAAGACAAGAATAAGTTGAATTATTCTTCTTGAGTCTAGCAAATACGGTATGCAGTCTCATCCGACTTCACTAGAGGTGCTCAAGTGTAGAATGTGCAGTGTCTCCTTGAGAGATCCTTTCGCGTCAACCTGGGGATGGACGAGAACAGCCTGAACACAGCTGCTTGTTTAACGCAAGCAGCTCTGTAACAGTAAGAAGAGGATCCACGAGCAGGCCAACATTTCAGTCTGAGTTTGTGTGCAGAATCTAGACAACTGCCGATGTGACTGAGGGAAACTTTTAGAAAATCGTTCAGTTTCAGTTGTAAACAGAAAGACAGAAGTCAAACTGGTTGTTTGTTCATTAGCTCAGTCTTTGAAAGGTTATACGATATTGTGCTGTCTGTATGTTTGTTAGTTTAAGCTTGGTCTTTGAAAGCTTATACGATATTGTGTTGTCTGTATGGAACTATGTAATTTGCACATTGTAAATATTTATTTCCTTACACTAGTTAGAAATTAAAAATAATAAGCTTTAAACCTTGTCCATTAAAATATTTTTTGGGATCTGGATTTTGACTAGAATCTTGCACATATTTAGCTACAACTTGGCTTCCAACCTGAAATCACAATGACTCACACAACATGACTTATTACTTACGAATAACTACGTTTTAGGGACCATATGTGGTTGTCAGCACGGTGATGGGGCGAACGTTCCTGTTTATCCTTATGAGGAAGCGACATCAAGGCATGGAAACATTTCCCAGATAGTCGCCTAGATGGATTTGACAGATTGTGATCATTTCATCATCCTGTTTATTACTGTTAGATCAGGCTTTTCCCTCCTACACATTTAGCACTATAAGTTCAAACTCCTTTTCCCGTTACTTGGCAAGTCTAATGTAAATGGAGTGTTTAGCTTCTTTGGAAAATGTAAGTAGTCATGTCTAAGATCGCGAGTCAATGGTTTTGATAGCAAAAGGCAAGACGTGTGTAATGTTTAGAGAGGCGTATGCTGCATAGCTCAGTAATATCAGAAAGGATTATAATGAAACTATATAAAATAAAATAAAAACGTATACATTTAAAACATCCTTTTTATTTACAGAAAATAAAAAATACATAAAATAAAAACTCTGATACAGGGATCACAGGAAATTAGTGATTTTTGGTTTTGAAGGAGTGTGTAAAAAGCCGTTAAAACCGTTTATATTCTTATTAAATGTGTTATATACAGCTAACATTATACTGTAGACTAGACTCTCTGGTGACCTGACAAACCGTGAGTTTAAAAGTTCACGCATAACTACATAAAAACAAAAAACAAAACATGCCAAGATATGGAAGCACCAACGCCCATTCTTCACACACAATTTGATATGTCAACTAAATGGCAAAGCTTCTTTCTGCAGTCTTGAATCAAAAGAATCGCATCATTCATATAAACCGCAGTTTCATATCCAATTTGAACTGTGGTTGAACCCAGGAATCCTACAGGGAACCGATTCACCCATAAACAGAGACAGACATGTGACGAAAGCGAGTGCATAACCGTCATTAAAATATACAACATCCATCACCTCTGGAAATGCATCAGTCTCCTTGTCTACCAGGAGTCCAATTTTCTCAAACGTTCTGTACTTGTGCACCCTCTCTCGTCTAACACATTTACTGCAACATATCTGGCTACTTTAAGAAGATAAAGATTCCGAACTATTATGAAATTGAGATTATGAGATGGAGGGGTCAATTGGTTCTCATAACGCAAGGTAACTTTGTGTAATGCGTAATCCTCAATTAAAGAGACATATTTTGACGGGCCCTTGTGGTCTGTGTGATCTTCGCTGAGTTGATCAGTTTGATAATCGTTTTAGAGGATTGGGCAGTAAGCCTTAGCGGTTGTCTCTATCTGGGTTTCTATGCGTGCCAAACGAGATGTAAACAGTGTCTACCCGCCTCCAGTCAATAGCAACATCACATACTGGAAATATTTTGAGGCGAGGATGGATCTTGAGTCTAATTCTTTTAAGACCTCAAGTTCTTATTCTACAGTATAATTGTCCACGTTTACACAAAATTGTTTTTAGACCACCTCAGAACAAAATGTCTTCATACAATTACAGCAACACTGTGCTATTACAATTGGTCGTTCTCATCAAACGCATTATCGCGAGTATTCACTCCTTAGAACCCATTTATGACATACTGCCACGTTCTTCTTCAGGTTGGGGGTACTGAAGCACAGGTGTTCTCACTCAGTAGCCTGTAGCTAACACACCACACAGTAGCGTGTCTACAGTTTATCCCAATGTCTGTGGGACACATCACTTTGGAGTCTTCCGTGCAACCACGTCTTCCTGCGGTGCCTTAGCATGTCACGACACAGTCTCACCAGACACGCGTCTTTCATTTACTGTAGGTGGCCGAAGACTTGCCAAAGTATCTCTTTTCTCCCATGAGAGTCCGCCCTCTCACGGCCGGGACGTGCACACGCAGTGCACGACATTCGTAAAGGTGTTATTCAGGATTTCCTTTTAAAAAAAAGAGTTAAGCTCGTGTAAATATTTAACACAGTAATTGTCTGTTTACCCCGTTCTCGTCTCTCCGTGTTCGCAATATGTTGGTTGTTTTCCATCGACATTGCCTCGCTAATGGGAGGGTTTATTATGTGGGCTGGGATTCGAGGCCAGCTGCAACGCTCTACTTCACGCATACAAAACCCGCTAACCCCCTTGCCCAAAGAGTTACAGTGCAATTAACTGAAACCCTTGCGGGCCTCGATTGTATTAATGATAACAGTAAGCCGCTGCTTGAACTCAATTTGGCAGAAAATGTGCTGCCTCAGCAAATATTTTGCTAATATAAGCGTCTTATAAACGTTGGATTGAAAAAGAAAAAATCTAATTGATCAAAACGCAAGACAGTTGTGGTAAAACATTCAACGTTTACTCAAGCCGAGCCTTGATAATTCAAAGAGAGTGACTAAGCTATGCGTATGGCCACGGCCACTCCTACGCCACGACTAAAGTGAGTAATGTAGGCTAGTAAAGGTAAACGGAAGAAGGTATGGGAGGAGGGGGAGGAGGATGAAGAAAGAAATTCGGAAATTAGGAGAGGGGTAATACTTTGGAAAATAAATGACAGCCTTACTGCCCCCATTTCGGCAGCTGAGTTTAGACTTGAGCAGGACCGATAGGGCGTCTCTCACGCAAGACTAGATGGAGGGGGTGGATGTGTAGGCGCACGTTTTGCATGAGTGCAGACCAGATGAAAAAAAGGTCACATAAAAGATACCTTGGAGTTGGTTTCTTCTCTGAAACTTGGAAACAACTAGGAGGGATGGGAGGGAAACTCTCACTGTGAAAGTATCTTAAGCCTGGAGCCATTAGCTTAACCGAGCTATTTGCCTTTGCTTTCGTACTTTCACAAAAAGAAAAATTCCATGTTAATTAGTCATCTGTGCTGTGTGAACTGCTTGATGTTTGTTTAAACCAGTCTGGACATGACCTTACAATAATAATTGGTATTTGAGGCTAACCTTACATTTCAATAAGAATGGGTGAATTAGATTTATAAGATTTTTCTAACGAAGCACGTTAGTTGGTAACTCCGTTGGTACAACAAACACGAAAGAGCTTTGCCACACCTCCAATATACAGTATTATGCATACAGTATGACACCACAAAATCCGCCCCACCTTGGTGCCGCTTCAAACGGTTTACCAATATTTTCGAGGAAAAAAAAGGTTGCAAACCTTTTATTTTCACATTCCCACCCCCAACACACACACACACACACGCACATCTGGGCCTGATGGCTGTCGACCGGAAATGCGTTCTCCCTGTTACGTCTGAGACACCAACCACCCCATCTCCGATGACTTATCTGTCCTTTCCTATAAACTGAAGAAGATCTGGAACTGGAAATAAGAGGTCTCATATTTTCACGAGTTCATTGTTGTTGTTGTTGTTGAAAAAACGGTTTCAAACGTTATTTCTTAAGTTTCGAAATTTTTATTTGACATCTGGGCCTGATAGCTCAAAAAAACCACAAAAAAAACCTCAGTAGTGACACAGAGGGCTTCGTCAGAGGCGGAACCTCACCCAGTTCACTCACCTTTGAATAACTTCAGCTAATCACTCATAGACAGAGGCTGATGACCCGTTATAAGTATGTGCGTACACACACACACACACACGCACACACACACACACACACTTAAGGTTAAAAGGAAGGACAGGTGGGAATGTAGCGATAAACACAATAGTGTGCAAACATCGCCATCTTGTGACAAAAAAAGCATAATTATAAGACAATATTTTGAAGATTTTGCACGGTGCTTGTACAGTGCCTGAATTTTTTAGCATTCATCCCATGTTCAACTACAATAACTGACTCGCAAGAGTTTTAAAAACGACCGCATAAAAACTTGTGCCGTTTAACTATATTGACCACAATGCACTGTGCTGCGCGCAGACGCATCTAAGCTTGGTGGTAAGTGCGTGCGTGGGGAGTGAAAAATGGCGGCAGTGTTGTTGCAAGTGTTGGAGCGGTCAGAAATAACTAAACTCCCCAAAGCTGTTCAAAATAAACTCGAGAAGGCTTTTTCTGATCAACAGTACGAGATAGATTCTCTGAAAGCACAACAGGAGCAATTCCGAGTTGACAGTGGTAAGGAATCGTCTTGTAGCCTGTCTACAGTGTGTTCAGAGAGCTAGCCGACTAGCTGTTTGGCACTGGCTATTAACTGGAAATTGACTACCATCATAGACGCGTGCCTTTGGAATCATGCTAATGATCTTTTCTTATATTTCAATAAATTATTTATTTTCTGTAGCCCTGTTTGAAAATGCATGCTTGATGCTGTATTGTGAATAGTCATGAGTATATTATGAATGGTTTAGGAAGTAGTTGGAGCCTGTTGGTTAGCATTAGCTAGACACTTAACTTGTTGAAACGTTTCAGGCTATGGTAAACTAGTCCAACAATAGCGATAGCTTGCTAGACATCTTGCCAACTACCTAGTCTCGATTGCTGCCAAATACGGTCAAGCCACGTTTGGTACTCTGTAATATTCTGAACGTTTTGCAGAGCAACAGTTCTTTGAGAAGGTGAAACGACTTGAGCAAAGCCAAGAGGAATTTGTGACCCAAACACAAGAGTGCCACAAACTAAAACAAGAATTGTCCAAGTTTGGTAAATACAGTTAAACTCTTTCATTCAGCCACGTGCTAAAAAGGCTAACTGCCATAACTATAATACACATTTTGACTTCCAACAATTGTCCTCGTTTTAATAGAGGAACAACTGCGTAGTGCTTGTGAAAAGAACAAGGAATATGAAGTTACGCAGGAAAAGCTGTCCTCGGAACAGGTGAGGTAGACCAGCAACATCCAACCGGCTGTTTCTCTCTCTCTCTGTCTCTCTGTCTCTCTCTGTCTCTCTCTGTCTCTCTCTGTCTCTCTCTGTCTCTCTGTCTCTCTGTCTCTCTGTCTCTGTCTGTCTCTGTCTGTCTCTGTCTGTCTCTGTCTGTCTCTGTCTCTCTCTGTGTCTCTCTCTCTCTGTCTCTCCCTCTCTCTGTCTCTGTCTCTCTCTGTCTCTCTCTCTGTCTCTCCCTCTCTCTGTCTCTCTGTGTCTCTGTCTCTCCCTCTCTCCCTCTCTCCCTCTGTCAAAATGACATGTTTTTGTTTGGTTTGTAATAAGGCTGTGCTTACAAAAGCCAAAGATGAGCTTGAATCAGAGAAGCGTGAGCTCGTCCGCACCCTGGAGAGAAGATCCAAGGACATAGAATACCTGAGCGGTACGAAAACGTCAATGACTAATATGCATCTACCAAGAGATACTTATGTGACACAAAGCAGCAGTTCCGTACTCTAAACCGTGTGCGTGCATGTGCGCCGTATTCTCACCAGAGGACCTGAGGCGCCTAAATGACAAACTGGTGGAAACCAACGTGTCCAAGATGAGTCTGCAGGTCAAACTGGATGACCTTGAGATATCTGAGATCAACATCAAGGTCAGTCTCACTTTGCTGAATGGAGAAGCTCCACCCCCCCCCCCCCCCTCCCCCTTTTCCCCTCAATATTGAACGTCTCCCCCAAAACGTTGATGTGATTTGTGACGGCGCCCCGTTCGTTTGCTGGCAGTACAAGGAGAAGCGCATGGAGCAGGAGAAGGAGCTGCTGAAGAGCCAGATGACCTGGCTGAACGAGGAGCTGAAAGCCAAGAGCCAGGAGCTGCTCACTCTGTCTCGACAGAAGGGCAACGACATCCTGGAGCTCAAATGCAGCCTGGACAACAAGGAGGACGAGGTGAGAAATTTGCCCCAATATCGGCTGGTTCGTTTGTCACGGCTAACGAACGACGGCTTTCGAGGTGTCGATTCGCGCATGTCTGTGAGTATGCTTAAATGAGGGCGATTTTAGTGATATGAGTTGCGTGGTTGGTAGCTGAACAGAGTTCAAGACCAGGTGTCCAGTTTGAAGACTGCGAACGAAAGCCTTCAGAAGCAAGTGGAAGACATGATCGTCAAGCTCAAAGAGGTAGGCTACCTTTCGGGACCTTTTGAAATGATAAACCAAAGTGCTCTGAAGCCAGGAGTACCAAGTCTTATTTCTATTTTATTTTTTTCCATGTTTTATAGATATTATATTTTGTATTTCTGTTTCAGTTTTTACATTTTAAATTTATTTTATTTTTAAATTTACTTTTTATTTCTATAACATTTTTAATTGTTTTAAATTTCTATTTAATAGTTCATTTCTTTTTATTTCGATTTTCTTTTCTTCCAGGCCAAGGATCAACAGGCCAGCATGGAGGAGAAGTTTAGGAACGAGCTAGACGCCAACATTAAACTCTCCAATCTCTACAAGGTAGGCATGTCTAGTCTGGCACACCTCTTAGCTTGTCGACAGACAGAAGTTGTTTTCCAGTTCCCGACACCGTCCAGGACTGAACTGTAGTTTTCTTGTAGAGCGCAGCGGCGGATGCTGACTCCAAGAGCGAGGAGTTGAGCGCTGCCGTGGAGGAACTCAACAAGCTTCTGAAAGACGCTGGAGAGGGTGAGAGACACCAACCATACAACAACAGCACCTCCCGTTCACCTGACCCTGTCGTGTCTAACAACGCGTTTTCCCCCTGACGTCTCTCTCTCTTTCTCCCTTCCTCCCTGCCGTCTCTCTCTCTTTCTCCCTTCCTCCCTGCCGTCTCTCTCTCTTTCTCCCTCCCTCCCTGCCGTCTCTCTCTCTTTATCACTCCCTCCCTCTTTCTCACTCCCTCCCTCTCTCTCCCCATCTCTCTCTCCCCATCTCTTTCTCTCTCTCCCCATCTCTTTCTCTCTCTCCCCATCTCTTTCTCTCTCTCCCCATCTCTTTCTCTCTCTCCCCATCTCTCCCTCTCTCTCCCCGTCCATAGCTAACAAGGCCCTGGAGGCGAGGCTGCAGGAGGAGGACGGAGCCAAAGACAAGATGGCCGCCGAGCTGAAGGAGAAGATCCGCAGCCTGGAGAAGGAGCTGGAGAACGCCAACGACCTGCTGTCCGACGCCAAGCACAGAGGTGAGGTTTTTACAATGCACCGCTTAGTTACAAATGTAACAAACACAAAGTAACAACCCTTAGTTACAATGTTACAAACACAAAAGTAATAACCCAAAATCAAGGTGCACCTTGACCCGGGGGGGCCTGTTAACCCGCTGTCAAACAGACCACCTCTGAGTTTAAACCCCATCTTGTTGTTGATCCGTGTGCGGACGTTCATCGTTATGGTGACGTGGTGTCTGCAGGCCCCGGGGGAGCGGCCTCGGTGATGTCAGAGGAGCGGATGACCACCATGTCACCAACAGCTGCTGCCGTGGCCAAGATAGTCAAGCCTGGCATGAAGTTGACGGAGGTAAACAATCAGACGAATTTGCGTTTTCAGCGGTCGAAAACACCCCCTGACAAAAACAAACATCGTCTAGCCATAAGAAACAGAAGGGCAGGAAGTGGGGTTCTCCGTGGTTCTCCGGTTCTCTGCTCAGCCCGGCAGTGCTCCCTGTGTGCAGATCTACTCGGCGTACGTGGAGGCCCAGGAGCAGCTGCAGCTGGAGCGGCTGGAGAACAAGCGGGTGAACAAGTACCTGGACGACATCGTTCAGGAGGTGGAGGCCAAGGGCCCCATCCTGAAGAGGCAGAGGGACGAGCACGAGCGCATGCAGAAGTCTGTAGCCAGCCTGTCAGCCAAGCTGGAGCAGGCCGTCAAGGTCAGAACAGCCACGGTCGTCTGGAGTTCTGGGTGTGGGTGGGATTCTGGGTGTGGGTGGGATTCTGGGTGTGGGTGGGATTCTGGGTGTGTGTGTGTGACTCTAGGTGAGTGTGTGACTCTAGGTGTGTGTATGTGTGACTCTAGGTGTGTGTATGTGTGACTCTAGGTGTGTGTATGTGTGACTCTAGGTGTGTGTGTGTGTGTCTCTAGGTGTGTGTATGTGTGACTCTAGGTGTGTGTGTGTGTGACTCTAGGTGTGTGTGTGTGTGACTCTAGGTGTGTGTGTGTGTGTGTGTGTGTGTGTTGGTAGCGTGTCCTGTTTTAATTGGAAAGCGTGTGAGCGTGCGTGTGTGTTCCAGGAGGTGCACCGGTTGCAGAGGGAAACGGACGAGGCCAACAAGCGCTCGTCTGTCCTGGAGAGACAGAACCAGAGGTGTGAACTACAACTGACTGACATGGCCCAGCAGGTAGGCCTGGAAACCCCAGTTCTCTGCACCCTCCCATCCCCCATCTCTCACCTAACCATCGGCCGCGACATGCCTCCTGTGCTGTCGCTTGGATGTTTCCGGATGGTTCCAACTCAGTCCGTTGTGGCGGCTCTGTCTCCGTCCAGGTTCGAGTGCTGCTGGTGGAGCTGGAGGAGGCACGGGGGAACCACGTGGCCCAGGACGAGGAGGCGCGCTTGGACGACGTCAGCAGCACGTCCGAGGTGATCAGCCAGCACCTAGTGACCTTCCGCAGCGTGGAGGAGCTGCAGCAGCAGAACCAGCGCCTCCTGGTGGCTCTGAGGGAGCTGAGCGATACTCAGGAGCAGGATGAGGTCCTGACCACCGGCTCCAAGTGAGTGTGTGTGTGTGTGTGTGTGTGTGTGTGTACAGTGAGGAAAATAAGTATTTGAACACCCTGCTATTTTGCAATTTCTCCCACTTAGTAATCATGGAGGGGTCTGTGTGTTAATAGCTGGTCTAAGCGTGTGTTACTGTATTGGTGTGTGTTACTGTATTGGTGTGTGTTAGTGTATTGGTGTGTATTAGTTGGTGTGTAACGCTCTCCCCCACTCAGACGCAGCGAGCTGGAGCAGAGTCTCCTGCAGGTCCAAGCTGAGCTGGAGGCCCTGAAGGAGCAGCGTGTGCAGCAGATGCAGCTGGCAGAGTCCATCGTGAAGCAGAGGGACATGTACCGCGTGCTGCTAGCCCAGGCTACTGGAGCCTGCCTCCCTCTGCAAGGTGGACACGCATACACACACACACACACAACCTCGCACGCCCCTTTTGTTCCGCCTCCAGCTTGGTTCCCGTCTGGTGGTGCGTGAACTTTGACCCCTTTCTGTGTCGTTCAGGAGCCGCCGCCCCTGAGGAGTTTAACCTGACCTCCACCCCTCGCCGCTCCCCCGCCGCCACCCCCACCACGGCCACGCCCACCGGGCTGATGCTGAGCAGCGAGTCCACGGAGGCCGCCGAGGCAAAGGCAGCCCTGCGACAGGTGAGCCCCTCGCTGTCCTCCAGACTCCCCTCCAGACCTCCCTGCCACCACTAGAGGCCGCTGTCTCTCCACAATTAGTGCCTTCAAATTGATTGTTTCCTGGGTTATTTTTAGCATAACTAAAGGAAAGGTGTGTGTGCGTGCGTATGTCTGTGTGTGTGCATGTCTGTGTGTGCAGCTTCAGGAGGTGTTCTCCTCCTACAAGAGAGAGCGAGCAGAGAACACCAAGGTCCTGTCGGAGCAGACTGAGAAGTTGCAGGCACAGGTCTCTGAGCTGCACTCCCAGAATGCCAAGATCTCCACTCAGCTGGAGTTTGCCTCCAAGAGGTAAGGCTCTTCTAGAGACCGTTGGGTGGACGTGTGACGCGTGTTGGGTGGATGTGAGGCGTGTTGGGTGGACGTGTGAGGCGTGTTGGGCGGACGTGTGATGCATGTTGGGCGGGTGTGTGATGCGTGTTGGGTATGTGTGTGATGCGTGTTGGGTACGCGTGTGATGTGTGTTGGGTACGCGTGTGATGCGTGTTGGGTACGTGTGTGATGCGTGTTGGGTACGTGTGTGATGCGTGTTGGGTGGGTGTGTGATGCGTGTTGGGTACGTGTGTGATGCGTGTTGGGTACGTGTGTGATGCGTGTTGGGTACGTGTGTGATGCGTGTTGGGTACGCGTGTAATACGTGTTGGGTACGTGTGTGATGCGTGTTGGGTACGCGTGTAATACGTGTTGGGTACGTGTGTGATGCGTGTTGGGTACACGTGTGACGCGTGTTGGGTACGTGTGTGATGCGTGTTGGGTACGTGTGTGATGCGTGTGATGTATGTTGGGTGGGTGTGTGACACATGCTGCAGTGATGTCAGTGAGGTGACGTGCTGACACTCCCCAGGTACGAGATGCTGCAGGACAACGTGGAGGGCTACAGGAGGGAGATCGCCTCGCTCAGGGAGAAAAACCAAAAGATGGCCGCCACGGCTCAGAAGAATGAGCAGAGCATCCACAGTTTGACCCAGGACCTGAGGGCTGCCCAGGACAAGCTCAGCATGGCCGAGGTCTGACCATCTTACTTCTGACAGACCAATCCCACGTCTGTCTGTCTGTTCGTGTGTGAAATTTGCTGGATGTGTGGCAGTGTTCAGTTACCATTGTGTGAACCAAACTCCCTACATGAACTAAACTTTGTCTTCACTTTGAAAGGTAGTTTTAGGATTGCAACTGCATTAAGGATACAGTGAAGGAGATAAAGAACACGATTTTGAATGGTCGGGCCCCACTAGGCTATAAAAACCAACTTGTGTGTGTGTGTGTTTCCTTTCAGGGCTGTGCTGAGAATCTGTGCAAGGAAAGAGACCTGCTGAAGCTGGTAGAGGCCAGGCTAACCCAGGAGAAGGAAGCCATGCAGAGCCAGCAACGCAGCCAAACCCTGCTGCTTAGCAACCTGCAGACCATCCAGGTACACACACTTACACACGCACACGCACTACTGACACGTGCACATTCACCCCTGCACACACAAGACACGTACACATGCAGTCATACGTTGACAGAATTCAACTGTTCAATCAGATATGGGTATATTTCTCTAACACGTGTGTGTGCAGTCCACCCTGGAGCGCTCCGAGACAGACACCAGGCAGCGTCTGAGCAGCCAGGTGGAGCAGCAGGATAGGGAGCTGTCCCAGCTGCAGAGGAGGCTGCACCATGAGATGGAGCAGAGGCACATCCTCAGCAGGACTCACGATGTACGTCCTCTCCTCTGTCACACCTCACACCACCTCCACCTGGAGGAACACGCCTCACCTCCTTCTGTTCCCATCCAGGAACTTCAGCTCCTAACTCCATCCTGTCTTCAACCTCTCGTTTTCTTTCCTCCGCTCCTGTGATGACTTCTCCTCCTCTCTCTTCCTCCCTTCTCCTCTCCTCCAGGTGCAGCAGGCAGAGGCCAAGAGGCAGCTGGAGGCCCAGGCCTCCCAGCTCCAGAAGACCAGGGATCTGCTCAGCGCCGCCCAGCTGGACATCAGCTCTCTGCGGTCGCAGTCAACCCCCGGCGAGTCCCCCAGACAGGCCCTCCGCTCCCTGGGCTCCCCCACCAACCTGGGCCCTCTTCCTACAGGCCTCCAGAGCCCAGACCAGGACATCGAGGGCCTACGTGGCCGTCTTCGGCAGGCCGAGGCCCGGGCAGAGGAGCTATCAGAGAGCCTGAGGACCGCCACCTCCAGCCTGGATCAGTACCGAGTCATGGCCCACAGCCTGGAGGAGTCCCTGGACAAGGAAAAGCAGGTCAGGACCCTGACCATGGCCCCTGACCCCTTAGCCACCCAGATGAACTTCCGATGAACCCAGTTAGCCTGCGTTTTTTTTGTGTGACTGTGGGTTCTGCGTGCAGGTGACGGACGAGGTGCGCTCCTCCATCGAAGGGCGCATGAAGGAGGCTGAGGAGCAGCGCAGGCAGCTAGAGACCAAACTCCTGGAGGCTGAGAAGGAGAAGCAGGCTGTGCAGGAGGAGAGCAGGAGAGCCCTGGCAGCTGTGGAGCAGGAGGTGAGGAGGGAGGGGAGAGGAGAGGAGAGGGAGGAATGAAAAGGGGGAGAGTGGGAGGAAAAGGGAAAGAGACAGTTTCCCCTTCCTGGTCTAACCTACTTTTGTCCTGTACCAGATGAGCAAGCTGAAGAGCCAGCTGAGCAGTGTCCAGGCTGACCACCAGGAGGCGCTGCAGAGGCTAGAGCTGGCTGCAACCCAAGAGCAGCAGGCTGTCCTGGACAGCCAGGAGCAGGTTGGTTAGGCCACGCTAGTCAGGTCATGCTAGCACAACCTAGCCATGCTAAGCTAGCCATGCTAACCTAGCCCAGCTAGCCTAGCCATGCTAGTCAGACTAGTCAGCCCTGCTATTTAGGCCAGGCTATGTTAGCTAGCTGCAGCTCCAGCTGATTCCATCCCTATGCTTGAAAAAAGATGATCGATCTTAATCAATTCCTCTCCCTCGACGTCCACAAACGAAGCCCTTCACCCATCCAGGTAGGTTACGTCAGCTGTGACACTCTGTACTCCCTCCCCCCAGGTGCGCCTGGTGGCCGAGGCGCAGGACAAGTACGAGCGGGAGATGATGCTCCACGCCGCGGACGTGGAAGCTCTCCAGGCAGCCAAGGCCCAAGTCCTGCAGGCGGAGCAGCTTCACCACCAGCTGGAGGAGAGGTCTGGCCAGGCCAGCGCCCAGCTGCTGGAGGCCCGCATCTCCTGGGAGGAGCAGGAGAAGATCCTCAAGGTGAGGTTCAGGAGGGAACCTAACCTGAGAACTAGTAGAACGTTGAAGTCATGCTTTTTATGAGTGTGGGGGGAGGTTGTTGTTGGCATCCTTGATCCTGTTAACACTGCATGCTCGCATGTTTCATTCACTAGATTCACCCATTCACATTTAGTAACTCTTTAAGGGTATAAAACACTCACCAACAACTGACCTGTCCTAGTTTATTAGATGAATAAGGATATTTACTAGGATATCTTATGCAGGGTGAAGTTTTAGTCAAGCCTTCCTAAAGTCTACCTGATCGTCTTTATATCGACGTTTATCTCACCTCACCTCAGGAGGAGATGGCGAAGGTGTCCGTGCGCTCGGAAGAGCTCCAGCGGCAGAACACGCTTCTACACGAGCAAATCCAGACTATGAGCAGCAAGATGGCTGCCACCATGCAGCGAGCCACCGAGAGCCCGGCTGCCATCTCGCTCGCGGAGGAGGCCAAGTCCCAGGAACACGTCCTGGAGATCCTCCGGTAACCTAGGAAACGCCCCCCCCCCCCTTTCCCCTTCTGCTTGTCTGTGTTGACGTTGCCCGCAGTTCATTTTACTCAAAGTATTTCTCTGTCTTTTTTCCTCTCGTCTCACACCCTTCACCTCCTTCTCTCTCTTTTCTCTTCACCTCCCTTCCAGGTTTGTGCCCATTGTGCTTGTCTGTGTTAAATTTGCATCCAGTTTAGTTGACTCAAAGCGCGCTCGCTCTCTCTCTCCCCCACCCTCTTCTCCCAGGTTTGTGCGGCGTGAAAAGGAGATAGCGGAGTCACGGTTCGAGGTGGCGCAGGGGGAGAGCTTACGCCACCGGCTGAGGGTGGAGCACCTGGAGAGGGAACTAAAGGAGCTCCAGGACAACATGGCTGCAGAGAGAGAGAGGATGCAGGTCAGCTGCTCTCTGGAGGCCGTCCTGGCACGATCACACGCAACAAGCGGGTTCTCAGGGTTCCCCTGGAGATCAGGGTCCTGCTGGAGATCAGGGTCCTGCTGGAGATCAGGGTTCTCTTAGAGATCAGGGTTCTCTTAGAGATCAGGGTTCTCTTAGAGATCAGGGTTCTCTTAGAGATCAGGGTTCTCTTAGAGATATGGGTTCTCTTAAAGATATGGGTTCTCTTAAAGATATGGGTTCTCTTAGAGATATGGGTTCTCTTAGAGATATGGGTTCTCTTAGAGATATGGGTTCTCTTAGAGATATGGGTTCTCCGGATCTGTGTCTGGAAGTAAAGCATCTGTAGGTGTTCACTTCTAACATTAGCCAATCTGATTCAAATGGTTAGCTGGTGGATGTTGAGTCAGAGTAGTAACAGCTGCAGTAGGAGCAGAGTAGCTGGAAAGTAGCTGTCTAGGAACAAGAGATGAAGAGTAATGGAGACAAGTTCCTAAAAAGTTTGATGCTCTGTTCTTGTAGCCGTGAGTCTAGTTGTACACATAAACAAGCACTCAACGATGGTGGAAGTACGAGTTTGAAAGTCCTGCCCGCCTTATCCCTCAGGTGACGGCCAAGACTCTGACCCAGCACGACGAGCTGATGAAGAAGACAGAGACCATGAGTGTCCTGATGGAGACCAACAAGATCCTGAGGGAGGAGAAGGAGCGGCTGGAACAGGACCTGCAGCAGGCCCAGGCTAAGGTGGGTGAAAGATGGCTGAAGGGAAGCTCTCTCTGCTCAGGCAAACATCAGCAGCCAGCAGGTGTTCTACTGGGTCGATTTGACCAAATTAGGGGTTTTTTTCCCTCCCAAACATTCCACATTTCAACATTCTAAACCCGACGGTAGGTCATTTGGTCTTTGTGGGACATTGTTGAGGCGGTCCTTAGACTGCCGAGAGTGTGGACACTAGTCAACTGGTGTGTGTCTGTGTGTGGTGTCTGTGTGTGGTGTGTGTCTGTGTGGTGTGTGTGTCTGTGTGTGGTGTGTGTGTCTGTGTGTGGTGTGTGTGTCTGTGTGTGGTGTGTGTCTGTGTGTGGTGTGTGTCTGTGTGTGGTGTGTGTCTGTGTGTGGTGTGTGTCTGTGTGTGGTGTCTGTCAGGTGAGTAAGCTGGAGGCGGAGGTCCTGCCGGCGCAGCAGGCTAATGCTGAGCTGAGCGAGAGGAGCAGCATGTTACAGGCCGAGAAGAAGATTCTGGAAGACGACGTCAAGCGCTGGAAGGCCAGGACCCAGGTCTGCAGCCCCGCCCATCTTACACCACCGCCTGACTTTAACCCTGCCATGTGCCGTACGATAGAACCAAAAGCGAAACTAAGCACTGACAGTATGACGTGAAACTAGTCGCGCATGCTCGTGCACCTCGCATGAGGTAAGCGTTCTCTTTGTCAATGAGTGGCAGCTGAATTGTCCCTCTTGTGTTCCCGTAGCACCTGGTGAGCCAGCAGAAGGACACAGACCCCGAGGAGTACAAGCGCATGCACTCTGAGAAGGAGGCTCATCTGAAACGCATCCAGCAGCTGAGCGAGGAGACAGGCAGGCTCAGGGCGGAGGTGGCCAGGTGAGGGCTGAATGTCTCCCCATGCTATACTGCTGCTCACGTCTGTGGTCTTTACCAGCTAGTCACTGTTGGGAGAATCTCTCTCTTTCTGTCTCTCTCACTCTCTCTGCCTGTCTTTCTCTGCCTCTCTCTCTGCCTCTCACTCTCCCTTTCCCTCTCTTTCTCTGTCTCTTTCTCTGCCTTTCTCTCTGCCTCTCTATCTGTGTCTGTCCGTCTCTCTCTCTCTCACTGTCTGTCTCGCTCTTACACCAGGAGTGGTGGGTCCGTGACCTCCTTGCAGAGCCAGCTGTCCACCCTGCGTGAGGGCCTGGGCAGGCTGACGGCAGAGAGGGACTCCCTGAGGAAGGACGTGGAGGCCAAGACCCTGGAGGCCCAGGAGAAGGGCCGCACCATCACCCAGGTCAAGAAGATCGGCCGGCGCTACAAGACCCAGTACGACGAGCTCAAGGTGGAGCACGACAGGGTGAGTCCAGCTAAAGCCAGGATGACAGGTTCAAGTACGGCCCCGGGGGGCTCTTTCACTACACGCCTGCCCTCTCTGGCTCTCCCCTGCTTCTCATACTTAACTGTCCCTGGGCGGTGTGGGTTGACTGGGTTGTTCCTGGCCTCCAGATGGTGGCGGAGGCAGCATCGGCTCCAGCCCAGGACCAGGAGGCCCAGCAGGCCTCAGTTCAGGAGCTGCAGGCCCTCAAGGGCTCTCTGACCCAGGCTGAGACCCAAGCCAAGGAGCTGGAGAGCCAGGTGGAAAACCTCAACAAGGTCAGAGATTCTGCTCCCATATGTGTGTGTGTGTGTGCGTTTGCATGTGTGTGTGTGTGTGTGTTCACCTCTGAACACGCATGAGCACGTTTCTCACCTTGTTTTACAAGTTCAATTCAATGTATTTTTGTAACGCCCAAAATCACAACAACAGTTGCCTCGAAGGGCGACAAGTGTTCTTATTTGTCCTGACCCTCTCACCTCTCCTGTCTCCCCCTCCCTCCCTCAGGTGGTTGGAGAGCGCGAGGCGGAGGTGCGGGGAGCTCAGGAGCAGACCACCCGCCTGCAGGGGGAGCTGTCCCGACTGAGGCAGGAGCTGCAGGAGAAGACCTCCCTGGAGGAGACGCTCCGCCAGCAGATCAGCGACAAGGAGGAGAAGACCAGGAAGGCCTTCCTGGGGGCCAAGCAGAAGATCAACCAGCTCACAGGTACAGAGGCAGGTCAACTAGCTCACAAGTACAGAGAGGCAAGGAGGTGGCGTCATTAAGGTGGGAGAGAACGGAGTCAGTCTGGGGAAATAATCGTAGAAATTAGTCTAGTGCTGTCATTCTTAATAAGAATAATAATAATATTAAGACATCATTTATATAGCACATTTGATACAGGAATTGCAGCTCAATGTGCTTGACATAAAACCAATAAAAACCATGGAGTGTTTGTTATTCCTGACCCCCTGCGCCTCCCAGGAGCGAAGGAGCAGCTGCAGAAGGAGAACGAGGAGCTGAAACAGCAGCGGGAGGAGCTGGAGGTGAGGGTGAGCGCGCTCAAGTCCCAGTACGAGGGCCGCCTGAGCCGGCAGGAGCGGGAGCTGAGGGAGCTGCGAGAGCAGCAGGAGAGGCAGGAGCAGAGGGACGAACCCCTGGAGCAGGGAGGCCCCAGCAAGGTGAGGGGGGACCCTGGGAGGAGAGGGGAGACCCGGGGAGGGGAGGGGAGACCCGGGGAGGGGAGACCCGGGGAGGGGAGACCCAGGGAGGGGAGACCCAGGGAGGGGAGACCCGGGGAGGGGAGACCCGGGGAGGGGGGACCCAGGGAGGGGGGACCCAGGGAGGGAGGTGGGAGGTAAGGTGAAATGCTGGCTGTTTGAAAACTGACCTCCCATATCCTGCAGGCCCAGGAGCAGCAGAGGAACACAGAGCAAAGACAGATCAGTCTAAAGACCACCCCAGCTACAGACAGGGGCAGGTGCGAACACCCTCGCTGTATTCACCTCCCCATACGCTGACACACTAACACAGTATCCAGACACCTTGTCTTCTCACATTCAGCTGCACCATAACAAGCTCCTCCCCTGTGGCTTTCAGTGCCAGCACCTCAGAACCGCCCACTGCAAACATCAAGCCCACCCCTCTGGTGGCCACGTCCGGCAAGCAGCCAGCCACTCCGGGGAACAAGCCCACTCCGC
Source organism: Plecoglossus altivelis (assembly GCA_036571765.1). Classification (NCBI taxonomy): domain Eukaryota; kingdom Metazoa; phylum Chordata; class Actinopteri; order Osmeriformes; family Plecoglossidae; genus Plecoglossus; species Plecoglossus altivelis. The sequence continues at coordinate 3,482,020 of BROE01000026.1, forward strand.
GGGCCAGCATCAGGCCCATGATCACCCCGGCGACCGTGCCCACCCCGACCCCCACCGCCACCGTCATGCCCACAACGCAGGTGGAGAACCAGGAAGGTGAGCGAGACGCTCCGTCACAGAGAAGGAAGGACTCCTGTGTCACTGTCTCCCTCCATCTCTCTCTGCCTGTATCTCTGTCTCTCTTTATTGTCTCTCTCGTTCTGTCTCTCTCTCTCTCTCCGTATGTTTGTTTTTTAAAATTACGTTTTCGGTAGCAACCAAGTGACCTTTGACCCGCCCCCCCCTTAGCCATGCAGTCGTCCGAGGCCCCTCAGGAGCATGTGACGGTGTACGGCAGCGCCAGCGGCTCAGTCCGCTCCACCAGCCCCAACGTCCAGACGACCAGCCCCATGCTGGCCGTCCAGCAGGGCCAGAGCCAGGCCACCGCCTTCGTCCAGCCCACACAGCAACAGAGCGCGGCCCACACCGAGCCGGCCAATCAGGAGCCGGCGCCGGTGGTGATGGAGGCGGTGGGGAGCTCGCAGGTGGAGAGACCCTCCACCTCCTCAGGAGTGTTCGGCACATGTAAGACGACACGCGTCGCTCGTTTCTGGAGGATTTCTGTGTCTGTCTTGTTAGCGATACCTTGAAGAGCTTCACGTGATCTGTGTGATAAGCCTTGATTTTAGATCTGAGATGTGATTGGATGTTAAGCAGCTGTGTGTTAACGAGTCCTTGGTTCTAACTGCTGTAACCTTGCCGGCCCTGTCCCAGTTCCACCTGGCCCCAGCCCTGCTCCCGGCCCCTCCTCCATGTCTAAGAGACCCCGTGAGGAGGACATGGAGACCTCAGCAGACCCTGAGGCCGCCCAGGAAGCCCCCCCAGAGGACCCCTCCGGGTCCCCCATCCCTAAGAAGATCCGCATCATCCAGAGGGTGGGGCCAGAGGTGAGCATTGACACGCCCACTCAGTGTCCCCGTCACGCCCCCATCATGCCCCTACCATGCTCCTATCACACCCCTGTCATCCCCTCGTCACACCCCTATTATCCTCCTATCACTCCGCCTATCATGCCCCTGTCTCACCCCCATCACACCCACCCGGAGCCCAGGGTAAGTAGTGGTGTTTCATGACTGTGTTGTGTGGTGTTGGCCCCCCAGGAGGAGGTGCTGGCTGAGGAGGGCCCTGAGGCAGAGGGAGCTGCGGCAGCAGAGGCTCTGGAGGCCCCAGAGGCCAGCCAGGTGAGGCAGCCAGAACCAGGGAAGGGCCTCTAGCACGGCTTCTACTCTGCTGTGGGGCTGGGGCTGGGACTGTTCAACATGGATGTTCTTCACTAAGTATCTGTGTGTCCTTCCCTCTGTGTGTGTGTGTGTGTGTGTGTGTGTGTGTGTGTGTGTGTGTGTGTGTGTTGTTCCTCAGCCGGAGGACTACCCCGTGTCGGAGCAGACAGAGGAGTTTGCGTCCCAGCCCCTCCCCTTGGACACTCCGCCATCCCAGCCCGCAGAAGCCACGCCCACCCCTGACCAAACACAGCCTGACGTCATCGTCATCGTGAGCGACTCCGACAGCGAGGAAGAGGAGGAGGAGGAGGAGGAAGAAGAAGAAGAGGAGGAGGAGGAGGAGGAAGAGGAGGAAGAGGAAGAGGTGGAGACACAGGTGAGAGGAGTGTTGACAAGCTGCGTCTGGTGACTTGTGGTGGCCCGGTGATTTGAGACGTTATGAACCTGACTTCCTGCTCGCAGGACTATGCCCAAGATGACGAGGAAGATGAGGAGGAAGAGGATGGGGAGGATGGAGGGATGGGTGAAGGAGAGGAGAGCAACGAGGGGAGCGGAGAGGGAAATGAGGCGTACGAAGGAGAGGATGCCGAGGTAACACACACACACACACACACACTTAACATTCCACAAACCAGACGACCACACACTCCTCAGACCAGACCATCGCACACTTCCAGTATGATGTGATCCCGCCCCCCTAATGACAACACTTCCTGTCTAACCCGCTCATCATTTCCCTTGGTGTTGTCCTGACCCATCAGTGGAGCTGCCTGTAGGGTCGCTGGCTTGTCTGCATGGGGCCCAGTGTTTACTGGACCTGCTCTGTACGCGGGGCCTCATGACTCAATGTCTGAGCAGTAACTTGGAGTCCTCCACACCTCTTTCCATTGATGTCTAGAAGAGTGGGCGGAGGGGTGAGATGGTGAAGTCCCCTGGGGGAGGGCTGGGTGGGTGAGAGGGTCTTGGCAGGGTGGGTCTGTGTGGTTAGGGTGCGGCTAGCTGCCCGGACGTTTACTAGAGTTCACAGTGGGGACTGCCTGAGCCGGGGAAATGAGTCATGATCACTAGCATGTGGTGGGTCTTCCATCGCTGCCTGACCCCTGACTCCTGTCTCTCTCCCTCTCTCGCTGTCTTTCCCTCTCTCCCTCCCTTCCTCACTCTCTCCCTGTCTCTCCTCAGGGGGCTGATGATGTCACAGACCCAGGCACAGAGACAGAGGAGAGTCTAGGTGCATCTGACTCCACCCAGCGAGCGGCCGACTCCCAGACACCCAGCTGTAAGAAGCTTAGTCCACACAACACAGTTCGCTCAACATAGTCCACTCAACACGTTCGATGAACGTGATGCCAGATACAGTTCAAAAACTGCTGTTTTGCTTGATTTTTGAACTGGAAATCCCTAAATTCACATATGAAGGTTTTCTAACATTCATTCATTCATTCGGATGTATGCTTGTCTGTCTTGTCTCAGTCGAGACCTCCATGGAAGTCTTCTCCTCCGAGCAGACCAGAGAGCCCATGACCAGCTCCGCCTCCCGCATGCCCCAGTCGCCACGGAGACCATCCCTGTCTCTGCCCCCCCGTCTGAACATCCTGCCTGCCCCCACCCAGGAGCTGGGGCCCCCTGCTCAGTTCCAGGTGTGCGCCGGCCTCTCTCTCTCTCTCTGTATCTCTCTCTGTCTGCCCCCTGTGTGTCTCTCACTGTCTGTCTGTCTGCCCTCTCTGTCTCTCTGTTTCCCTCTCTCTTGTTAACCAGCTGTGTGTGTGTGTGTTACAGCGTATTCCTATCCGTCGGCCTTCAGTAGGCCGAGGTCTGCAGCTGGCCCCTGGGATGACCAGCAGTGCTGTAAGTTCCAGCCTCACACAACCTTGTACCAGGTGTGCGTATGTGTGCATAACGCCCTCTCGTCTCCCTAGCAACAATTCTTCGAGGACGATGACAGGATGGTACCCAGCACCCCCACTCTGCCTGTGCCTCACCGCTCCGACGGCTTCGCTGAGGCCATCCAGTATGTAGCCACGCATACACACTTAACATCCACTTTATTCCCCAGAGTCTGTTCTGACCCCGCCCTCGCTCCTCTGTGACCCCGCCCTCTCCTCTCTGACCGCAGCTCCCCGCAGGTGGCTGGGGTGTCCAGGTTCAGGTTTGGTCTCCAGGAAGACGTGTCCCAGACCAGCATGGCCTCCTCCTCCTCCTCCCACTCTGACCTGGGGCAGCTGGCCTCACAAGGAGGTACGACCGCAGGCCTGGGGCCCTGACCTGGGGCCACACAAACACCCTTCTATACAGCTGCACATGATCTTCCCATCAGTAAGGAAGCATTACAAGGCTCCTGTTCTTGTGTGTGCGTGCGTGTGTTAGGTCTAGGGATATACGACAGTCCTCTCTTCCTGGCTGGTCAGGAGGAGGAGTCTGTGGGAAGGAGTATCTCCACCACTCCCCTGCAGGTAGCAGCCCCAGGTAAGCGCACACACGCACGCTCTCTCTCTGCACCACGCTGCCTCCCAGCGTCAGAACCCTAACACGCTCATCGTCACTGTGACGCTCCTGTCCTCCAGGGACAGTGTTCTCCGAGGGGCCGGAGCTGGCCTCCCAGTCCGTCGCCATGGTGAGCACCTCCACGGCGGGCGTGGCGGGGCCGTCCGGGCAAGAGGAGAGAGACGATGTGTTCATGGAGGGAGAGGGAGACAGGTGAGGCTGTGTCATCATCACTCCTGTCACTCATCAGAAACCAGGTTCAGGTGTTCATCTGGTCTAATCGTGTTGCTTCTGTTTCTCTGTGTGTGTGTCTGTCTGTCAGGGCTGGCGCGGAGCCCTCTCTGGAGTCTATGTCCCAGGGAGAGTCTGAGGAGCCATTCCAGCCGTCAGACGATGCCAGCCTGCCCTCCACCAGCCAGGAGCCTTCCTCTAGCTCTACAGGTGCTGAGACCCTGCTCCCTCCCTCCACACTACATCTCCCTCCTCACTACACTACATCTCCCTCCACGCTACACCTCACCTCCTCCTTCCACACCATACCTCCCTCCCTCCACACTACACCTCACCTCCTCCTTCCACACTACACCTCCCTCCCTCCTCACCCCCTCTCTGACCTCTCCCTCCCTCCTCTGTCAGACCCCAGCAGTAGCAGTAGCCAACCCAGGGTCTCCAGACCCCCCAGACAGCTGCAGCGCTGGACTGAGAACCGTGGGCGCATGAAGAGAGGTGGGACACACACACTGGCTCATACATGTACACACTGTCACTCACATCGTCACTCACACACACACAGACACACTGTCTCTCTCTCTCACACACACACACACACTGTTTCACTCACACAGCTCCTAACTTAATGATGCAACCCCAAGATGAATACTTGTCATGATACATTTTTATTTAAATGAAGAATAAAGAACATTAAAAAAAAGGTTGTCTGACACACGAACACGGGCTTTATACGCTGATACAAAAGGTTCTGATTCTTCTCGTGTCGTTTGATTGGTCCAGGACAGGCATTGCTGTCCCGAGGGGTCCACGGGAGACGATTCGCCAGATAAAGCACCAATCGGACACTTCAACATCATTCCCGTCTCCAGGGCATTGTCATAGAAACAGAAGTCTTAGAACGTGACCCCAGCAGTCAACTTCTAGTCTAGGAAGGTAGAGGTCCTAAGCTGTGTGCTGTACGTATGAGATCAACCATAATTGCAAATTGTGTTTGTCATAATAACATCTCAAAATGCTGTGATCGCTGGAGCAGTGTTATATGGCTCCTGATTCTATGATGCTGGTTATCATTAGTACCTACAGTGTGTGTGTGTGTGTGTGTGTGCGGTCTCCTCGATCTAAATTCTAGTTTTTGTACTTGAGATTTGTGAAACCATTTGTTCTATGGACGATACTAATAAAGTTTGGAACCCTGTTACAGTTTCTGGTGCCAGTTTGTGTCTGTCAGACTTCCTTTGGACATTTGAAGAAGTCCTTCGCAGAGTTCTTCTTGGGAGATGTGCTCATGGGCGTGGCCAGAACAGGACGGTCATCTTCCATCTTGACATTGTAGTATTTCGCTAAAAAATAACAAGTAAAAATATGAGTAAAAGATGCACAAAGAAAAATCATTTGACTGGCAGCTACGGGATCTAATTGGGCGCAGTCATGGTAGCATGTGGGCAGAGGTGAGATTCAAACTTCTTGTTTCTTTAGTGACAGCGTGACTAGACATCGTCAAGCCTGTGTTTACTTCTCCGCTCGGACGGATGAGTCACACACACGCTCCCCCCCCCCCCCCCCTCCGCCCAGACATGTTTCTGGTCAGACGTGACGTGTGTGAGAGCTTAACGCATCCCGTAAGTAACTGCAAGCAGGTACAGGAACTAGCGGCGGGCAGCCGTTGGGTTTATTTGCCTTCTGATTTTTACTGGAGATGTAATACGTGACTACGCCCCTTTCTGTTGCCCTTTCCTCTCATGGCTGCCTTTCCCAACCCTGGTCCTCAGGGAACCTCCCTCACCCTGCCCGTTCTAGAAGGTTCCCAGCTCCCGTACGGCTGATTCCGATGAATGGGGTCGTTAACAAGCGTGGTTGAAGCCTGATAATGACTCCATTCAGACGGCGCCGGCACAGGGAAGTCAGGAGAACGCAGGGCTGGGAAAGGCGGACGGGGGTCAGGACCGTGTGGACGCGGTGCGCTTACATCGCGAGAAGACGTAGTAGCTGTAGCCCTCGGCAACGCGGCGGTTAGGAATGGACACGGCAGAGGTCACCGTAGAGGGGAAACCCTTCCAGGTCAACCGGATGTTGATGGCCGGCCCCAGAGGAGACACTGGGTTTGAACAAAAACATTGACATTCACTCTTTTATAGTAGCCTACGTCATCTGTTATTACAGTCCAGTTGGTTGATATTGTGCTAGCACTACCAGTACATCCAGTAAACACTCCCACATAAAAGGGGGGAGTGGACAGTTGTTTGTAACATGTTTGTTTAGTGCGTCATGTTTTTCCACGCTGCGAACTTTGCTCTGTCATCCCCCCCCCTCCCCCCAGAAGTCGAAAAAGGAGGGTTTGTTACCTGCTTGTCTGGCAACCCGGTTGCGTACAGTGTACACAGCATAGTGGACCTTCCTACCGCAAGTTGGACTGGTGCCCTGCTTGTAGGAATACCTCTGGACAAATCCCCCTGGAAGAGCAAATCACGAGTGAGTTGTCAGGAGGGGAGGGGAGGGGAGGGGGGACCCAACAACTTGTACTTGCTTCACAAACGGAATCAACACTGCGATTGGACGCATCCCGACGCAACCAATCACAGCTCAGCTTCCTCACCCCTCTTGAAGAAGTACACAGCTTCTCCCCGTTGGCGGTACTCAGGCACTGACAGGGCGGCGGTGATCTGGCCCTGCAGCCCGTCGAAGCCTGTGCTGACCAGCTTAGGGTACCCTTGGTCCACCACGCCGTTCTCAAACCTCCAATACTGAGTCCCCTGGAAGGGATTTCGAAAGCAAACAAATCGCTTAGCTGAGGACGCGAGCCAGCTTCCGGGGAGTAGGTTTGCGGGAGATCACGGGGTGGTTTACCTTGAGGATGTAGGTCTTGCCCTGGCAGTTGCAGCGGGTGAAGACGGTATCGATGGGCGAGGGGACACCCCACACATCGGTGATCCTGCGGGCTGGACCAGGGTTTCTGAAGTTGTCCAGCACCCAGAAATAGTGGCCTAAAGACCAGCAGCACCAGAACAGTTCTGTCACAATCGTCATCTACAGCATCTGTGATTTGCCTTTGACAATATAGTGCAACGACACATCATAAAATAATTCCCTCAACTATTTCACAATTTTTCTATTGATCAGAAAAAACTGTTCTGTTGGAGAGGATCTTCATTCCTGTCAGCATGTTGGAGCGAGGAACGTGTTCTGAGGTGTAGGGCAGTCGGAACCTTCTGGAAGGTTGGGGCTAGCGGTGTGACGTGGACCACTGACCTCGGAACACCACGATGGTGCCGTTCCTCAGCGTCGTGGTGGCTCCTACTGGCCGGCCGCTGCAGAGGTCGGTGTCGTTGTTGTCATCTGAAAATACAGGATTGCATAAGAGAAGAGGCGTAGGAGCAGAGGAGGGGCCATGGGAAACTATGAAGATTCAAGCCAGGCTTAAGATGGTTATGGGTGTGGGAATTGGCTAAGCATTTTCCCCAATCCCTTCAGTTTAGTTAGATCTTTGAAGGAGTTCTCCTCCCCCGCAAAATCAAACAGGCTACCTGGTTTGCTACAGTGTGGCTAAACCAGCACTTCAGATAGTTAGCACAGTGCAGTCTTTCTTGACAAGAGATTCAAGTCATAATGTCTGGCTCATTCATATACTGCTCAATAGTAAAACAAAAGAAAAAAAATATTGCTTTTGAAAAGGAAAATATGACTTATGTATGAAAGGAGGGCAGGTAAAGTGTGGCCTACCTGACTGGTAGTCTCGAGGGTTATATGTGCCCAGAGCCTGAGCTATATCAGAGGGCCCACCGGGCTGGGTGGGTTTGGGCTTTGGTTTAAAAGTGGGTTTGGTCGGAACTGGTTTGGCCGGAACTGGTTTGGTTGGAACTGGTTTGGTCTGGGCCGGATTGGTTGGGGTCGGAGCAAGCTTCATGGGGTCTGTGGCAGTTTCCTCCACATCTGCATCACCCTCTTCCCTCACCGAGGCTGCTGTTGTTGTCATGGTTTCCTCCTGACCTTTAGGGTCAGAAATATCCGGGGCTTGCCCTCCGCTCTCCGACCCGGCGTTAGGCTCAGGGTCGTTGACAGATGCAGGAATGCTGGACGTTTCCTGGGTAGCCTGAGGGTCAGAGGGAGGGAGGGCTGAGAGTGTGGAGGCATCGTCCTGCTCTGTGGCTGGGGTTGTGGCACTGGAGACGGGGTTGGTGGAGGGTGTGGTTGTGGGGAGGGCAGTGCTGTCTGGAGAAGCAGGGCTAGGCTCTGAGACGTCCGGGGACGGTGGATTCTTGGTGGGGTCTACAGAGGTTGGAGTAGAGGCTACGGTCGTGATCAGGTCACTCTCCGGGTCGGACACAGGGCTCTCGGAGCCATCAGGAAGAGGTTCATTGTTTACTTCCTGGGCGTCAGGCTGGGGTTCACCCTTTTCACCCAGGGGGGCGTCTGGGTCGCTCTCAGCAGGGGAGGGATTCGTCTCTGGCTCTGAGGTGGGCTGAGCCGAGGGGGATCCAGGGAGGGTGGTCTCAGGTGTGGGTAGGCCCAAGCCGGAATCAGGGTGTCCATCAAGATCACTGGAGGGGTCTGAGAGATATAAAAACATGATGTGAGACCGTGTTTGACTGGATGTCAATCCAATCTCATTTAACAGAGATGGATCCCAAAGGAGACTTGACACTTCACGTTAAGATGACCTTAGGAGGGGAATGTCTCAGTCACACAAACCTGCTTCGCCACCGGGGACGGTCTGTGTGGGAGGGCTGTTGGAGGCACCAGTGTCTCCCTCCTCGTCCTCAGGGAGGGTGGTGTAGATCTCCTCTGCAATGGCCTCTTGTTCAGGGTCATCCTGGCTGTCTGCCAAGGGAGTGGTTAGCTCTGGGGAGGAGGGTTCATCTCCACTAGAGGCTTCTGGGGTAGGGGGAACCTCCAGCCCTGTGTCGGTAGGGATATTCGGGTAGGTCTCACCGATCACATCTGTCGACGAAGGGAAAGAGAAAGAACGTGATGATGACTGTTACGTTTGACTGCATGACATTCTGTTTCAAAACCATCTGTCTCACCATGTAGGGATTCTGGGGGTAGTGGAATTTAATCGCTCTCGGGCAAATGTGAAAATGACTTGCCTGCATTTTGAACTAACCTTTAAGTTACAAGCCCCTCAACACACGCTCTCATTCGCCTTGTTTTCATCCACTCTTCTCCTCTCTTGCCCTAAGACTCCTACGCCTGTTGCACAACTTCACAGTCCACTTCTAATGACATTATTTCCCTTTGTTTCTCTTGGTCAGAGGAGCTGGGACAAGGCCATTGGCCCTTGCAGGGGAAACTAGGACACCATGAGCCACAGAGTAACTGCCAGCTCAAAACATGTGGACGGGACACTCAGAAACGTGTTTGGCGAACAGGCCCATTTTCAGTCAGAATATTGTATTATCCAGAACGTCCCGTTTCAATCCACAAGTGACAGTTATGACGTGACGGTTCGTTTCAATGCTTTGTAGAGGCTTTCTTTCGAATAAACCTACGTGATAAATAACGATTACATTTTATTTAGAGGAGTTTTCTACCTGTGTCCTCTTCCACGTTGCTGTTGACAGGAGTTAGGTCCGGCTGTTTGGCAGGTTGAGTCTGAGGCGGCTCTGTTGAAATGTTGGGTGTAAAACGGCATCAGTTTTCTACCTCTTACTTAACCGTGCCCTGCGTCAAAGCTGCAGACTCTCATAGCTATTGCTTCGCAAACGATACCTGGTGGTTTGTTATCGTTTACGTTATTGCATGAACTAGTCTTCGCTGGTGTACTGGCTGCTCCTTTGCGTGATTCTGTGGTGGTTACCAGAACAGACATAAGTGAACGGTTGCACCGATGCCTTCATGCGGCGACATTTTTGCGTGCAGATCTGCGTGCATTTAACCTATACGGCATGCTTTCATGCAAGACCACACAGAATCTAATTCATACTATGAAACAGGTCTGGACTAAACCACTACATGCTCTCTTTTTGTTGATGACATGAATAAGATGGCGATCAAACGGTTTTATTTTACGTGAAACCGAGAGGGATTCTTGCCTTCTGGATCGCAGTAGTTCTTGTAGTCTGGGCAGCACTGATTGTACTGCTGGCAGTCTGCATCACAGGAGCAACCCCGACCTCTCTTAAACGCCTCTCCACAACGTCCTTTGCACGAGTCCTCTGTCAGACAAGCAAAAACAACTGTCAGCAGTACTGTATTGGTTGTCTGTCACCTTTCTATACAGAAACAGGTGTGAGGTGCCACAGGAATAGGGTCGCGTGGATGAACAGGAGGTAGAACGAGGGTCTTACTGGTGGTGCATTGGGATATGTAGTCTTTACAACACTCGTCATGACTGATACATTCGTAGTCACAGTGGCACAGAAACCCTCTGTAGTATTCCTCGCCACATCTTCCACTGCAGCTGGCTGCAGATTACAAACCACAAAGTAGAAGGCATTAGAAAACACCGCTGGAACACTCAAGCACAGCAATCAGTGTCATTTTCAATAGTGTATCCTGTTTTTCCACACAGTGTTTGCCCAGAAAAAGAGAACAAGTGACCAGTGGTTAAAAATGCCCACTTTAGTTAATCATTAGTCATTGAGTCAACAAATCTGAGCGGGGACAAAGCACTCACACATTTCTTGAAAACAGGATCGAACATCAAGGATCTCTTAGTCTGACATGTTGGCCTTTGAAAAGTAGTTTACGCACAGACGTTTTTCATTCAAGGATTCGAAGCCGTGTGTTTACGCGCATACTCACACTGAGCGACACTTGATGGTATAGCACAAGCCAGTAGAAGTATGGAAGAAAGCAGTGAGATAGTCATCCTCACTTATGAACCTGAACAGAAGGGAAAACAAATGGAAATATGATCATAAATATGAGTGTAACAATACATGCACCATACAATAACTATTTACAAACGACGGTGTCTGCAACCGAAAGCGTAGAATACGTTGAACGAGCTTGACAAAGGTGTTCTCCTCCTCTTACCTTGATCGAGCAAATCCCAGTTCAAATCGTCTTGTGTCTTTTTGAAAAGGGGATCTATGCTTTTATACGAAGTGTGTCTGAGTTGAGAAACGTTTCCCGTTAATCAGCGGCCCAGTCCAATTAGATGATGGTCTCGGAAACGTCCTCCTACGCTCTAGGGTGGCAACGATGGTCTGCACTTTCGCCCCCTCAGATTTTTAAGAACTTGTTCTGAACTCATTCGTTTTTGGTTTCTGTGCCAAGTCATTACATCAGACGTGAGACACAAATTCCACTTGATTCTTTGAGATTGACATTTCGTAGCTAAATCGTATGATTTTTATTCAACTTCAACTTTTATTCAACAAGCGGATTTCATACGATCTGTAATTTTCTTTGACCGGGCTACAGCTAAACAACTTGTATTGGAAGGGTGAAGACCAAATTAACAACGGACTGTTGGGACCCTTACAATAGGTTTACAAGCACCCTGTCAGTAAAGATGTTTGTATTTGTAGTTGTGACAATTTGTCCCAGATACACAAACATCCATGTTGGCCTTCTGTAAACCATTAAATACATTATGCCCTACAAAGTAACCCACCTGAACTTAGTTTAGGGGGGTGTGATAATAGCAGATCTGCGTTTGGGTCACCGATTGCCTGCCTGGGTGAATATATTTCACAGAGGGGAGATGGGCATTGTTTTGGATTTAAATAGCTTTATGAATGGCTATTGCACTGTCACATTTACAAACACAACAGTCCACAAATGTTAAGCTAACACATACATTTAGTTACTTGTGAATATATTATTTCTATCTAGACAGTGCTTGTCTGTCACAGCGCTTCGGCTCCCTTTTGGTGTCGATAGTTCGGTCTGATATGACAGGAAGAGCCGGTGTTTACAGATTCTAATGCAGGAAGCAATTTCTTTGCTCCACGTTAGCAGTTAACACTCGCGGCAGAGTAGGTTTATTGCCAACGTATTTTTATTTGGGGATTGTAGGCCTTGTAGTGTACTGTCATGACAACTTCAAGTCGTACCGACAACTAAATACAATGGTTACTTTTAGCGAAGCTTTCAGGGTAGCATTGCCAGCTAGCTAGCCTAGCAGCAATAGCAATTTAGAAGAAGTGCCTCTCGAGTCATACATATCAGCAGTCACAGGTAAAACACGTAGTGCTTGCGTGCTATCTGGATTAGCTAGCGAGGCTAACGATACTTTGGTCATATATGAAGTATGATACACCGCCACTTTCTATACTTGAGCATAATTCACCAGCTGGCACTGCGAGAACTTGATTTACACACGCTAAGCGCTGAACAACACAAAGGTGGATGCAAGGAATTACGTTTAATTACAATGCATGTAGGCAGCTAGCTGATTAGCAAAACTGACGATGTTGGTTTGATTGATTGTTTGAGATGTTATTTTGCCTTCAGATGCTTAACTTCCGCTAGACTATTTAGCTATGCTAAGATTAGCTTGCTAGTGCAATTCTTGAATTATTATAGATAAGACAATATTTGTCTTCACTCAACTATACAGTGCAAATGATCATTCCTTATCTATTCACGCCTGTTTAACTCAAACATGTAATGTCATCCTTGTTGTAGTGTGACCCCCAGATCCAGGGGTCTATCGGCTGGACAAACCGCGTCCCCAGGGCGAGCGAGCGACCATGGGTTCGGAGAGCAGCGCTTTGCGGAGCTGCATCCTGGAGGAACCGCTCCTGACCCGGCCCTCAGGATTAACCATGTACTCCGCCGTGCTACAAGATGGGAAACCAACGTCTGTGTTTGTTTACAAGCAGGGCAATGAAGATAAGGTCAATAAGGCTGCTAAAGTAAGTTCCGTTCTTACATTGCAGTTATTATCCTATCCTCTGGCCAACTGAGTCTGTGCTGTCATCCGTTATGAAATACGGTGTATAACTAAAGTTCGATTGATTCAGTGTATTGGTGATTACCATCAGGATGTATGTTATGGACATTTTCAGTTATAAACCGCACACATCACACCACCCCACCTCTTAACCCCACCTCTTAACCCCACCTCTTAACCCCACCTCCTAACCCCACCTCTTAACCCCACCTCTTAACCCCACCACCCCACCTCTTAATCCCACCTCCTAACCCCACCCACCCCATCTCCTAAACCCACCTCTTAACCCCACCTCCCCACCTCCTAACCCCACCACCCCACCTCCCTGTCTCTGTGGCTCGCAGCACCTGAAGACGCTCAGGCACCCGTGCCTCCTGCGCTTCCTGTCATGTTCAGTGCAGGACGGAGGCATCCACCTGGTGACTGAGCGTGTGCAGCCTCTGGAGCTGCTGTTGGGCAGCCTGTCTCCTGAGGAGGTCTGCGCCGGCATCTACGACCTCCTGCAGGCGCTGGTGTTCCTGCACGAGAGGGTAGGAGCTCACACACACACACACACACACACTCCATAGTATAACAGACACACACGCACCCAGAACTCTCATTGGGTGTATCTTTACCATTTTTTTACGTTGTCGATTGTGTCGATAATGATCGACTCTGACCTCTTGTTTCCCCCCAGGGTAAATCGAGTCACAACAACGTGTGCCTGTCGTCCGTGTACGTCAGTGAGGACGGCCACTGGAAGTTGGGAGGGATGGAGACAGTCTGCCAGTTCTCTGAGGCCACACCTGAGGTCAGTCTGCCAGTTCTGAGTCCACACCTGAGGTCAGTCTGCCAGTTCTAAGGCCACACCTGAGGTCAGTCTGCCAGTTCTGAGGCCACACCTGAGGTCAGTCTGCCAGTTCTAAGGCCACACCTGAGATCAGTCTGCCAGTTCTGAGGCCACACCTGAGGTCAGTCTGCCAGTTCTGAGGCCACACCTGAGGTCAGTCTGCCAGTTCTCTGAGGCCACACCTGAGGTCAGTCTGCCAGTTTTGAGGCCACACCTGAGGTCAGTCTGCCAGTTCTGAGGCCACACTAGGGTTGCAACTAACGATTATTTTGATAATCGATTAATCTGTCGATTATTTTTACGATTAATCGATGAATCGGAAAGGGGAAAAAACATACATTTCCAACCTTTTATTCAAAAACAGAACTGACAGTGCAAAAAATCCTCAGAACATGCAAAAACAGGTTGCTCTTTTAACATCCCTGAGGTGTTAAAGTAATAAAAAACGAAAAACAATATATAATATATAGTTTTTAAAATAAAATGCACAAAAAGATGTGTATTTTTGTTTAAAGGCACCTGAGCTGTCAGAACAATACATCTTTCTTTTTTTATAAAGAAAAATACAAATCAGAAAACTTAACAGGATTTGTTTGAATGGTAGAATTTCTTTACACTCACTCACTCACTCACTCACTCACTCACTCACTCACTCACTCACTCCCTATGTTCAGACACTTTGCACTGCAATGCAAAGCCAGCGCGTCTCCTCTGGAGTCAAGCCTTCCACTTATCAGCCAATCAAAAAAAGAAAGCGGCTACACAATAGCCAATCATACAATAGCACTATTGTATCTGGGTAAGATTTAACGCAACAACCAATCAAAAAAAGAAAGAGGTTAGAGATGTCACTCTTGTCTGTCTTCAAAACTTGAAAGCCCCGAGTCTTGGTTTTTGTCATTCAAAGCTGTTTTTTTTAGTTATCGTCTCGTTTTCGTTCGTGATAAAATGTAGCTTTTGCATATTTTGCAATTATCACACTTTTTTGAATGATTTAGTATGAAATGCTCCCACACCTTGTATGACTTGGGTCGTACTGATTTCTCTGCCTCCGCCATGTGTTTCAGAACAATGTTACGGGTCTCTCCGATGGTCTTTCCTCTACCTCCGCTCCGCTCTACTATTTATTTATTTATTTTTGCTTCGCGCTTAACCGCGCTTTTTATACTCAAACATCTCCGCGTCTTATTTAGAGGCGTAATAATCGCGCAACACAACGAATCGATAATGAAATTCGCTGCAAACTCTTTTAATAATCGAATTTGATCGATTCGTTGTTGCAGCCCTAGGCCTCACGTGAGGTTAGTCTGCCATTTCTGAGGCCTCACGTGAGGTGTCCGGAGCTAACCTGAGAGACTAGCTTCCAGAACTGTGTTTATGTGGCCCATACACAAAACAAGATAGGAACGTATTTATTGTTGATTGATGGCTTGGGAAAAACAACAAATCTAATACGTGACGTTCCACTTTCAATTTGTCCCCTTGTCAGTTTCTCCAAAGCATTCAGAATGTAAGGGAGGCGAGCACGGTCCCCCCAGAGGAAAAGGTGAGAAGAACACGAGTCCAAATCATCGTCATAACATGGAAATGTTCCTGCGGGAACGTAATAATGACGAGCGACCGTTGAGTGTTGACTGTTGTTGTGCTGCAGGTGGAGGGGTTCCGAATGCTGCCCGATAAACACGCCCACTCACGAGACTGCTTCTCGTTTGGCACGCTGGTGGAAACGCTCCTTCCGGTCCTGGTTGGCTACGGTGAGTCCGGCAACCTTTCTAGGTTACCATCTGTCAGACGCGTCTCTTCAGCAGATGAAGAAGAGAAGCTGTTTGTCTGTTTTTGCCTCTAGTCAGAGCATCTATACCTGCTACAGCGGCCTGAGTTTGAATCTGGCCCCGGTCCTTTGCTGCCTGTCTTCCCCTCTCTCTCTGCCTTCCTGTCTGAACTGTCTCTATCCAATAAACCAGTCATGTGCCTTCCAAAAATAAAAATATGGTAGCCTTTCCTCTTCATTTATCGTCCCATTTACCTCTCCCCCCCCCCTCTCTCTCTCACCCTCACCATGGCTCAGTGTCCGAGGAGCTGTTGGAGAGTCTGAAGAGGACCCTGCAAGTTGGCTTGTTGAACTCTGACCCCTTGTCTCGGCCTCATCTCTGTTCTCTGCTCACTCACAGCTTCTTCAGGTTTGTGGAGTAATGTTGCTCCTGTCTCTACAGAGAATTAAGCACTCGTAAGATATAGTCAGTGTAGATCTAGATAATGTAGATCAGGTTGTGTGTAAGGGAGTAAACATAAAAAATGTTTATGCAATGTTATTTGTTTTACCTGACTGAATGTGTGCAACGTTTTACTACAGAAATGACTTTCTGGAGGTCATGAACTTTCTAAAGAGCCTGACCCTAAAAATGGAGGAAGAAAAAAACGAATTCTTCAAGTAAGTGTTGTTTGTGTAAATATGGCCAGAATCGCAGTATAGTGAATGAGTGTATCCTGAAACAAAATGGTGGTGTGTTTGTAGGTTTCTATTAGACAGGGTGCAGAACGTTCCAGAGGAGCTGCTAGCCTCACGCCTGGTCCCTAAACTCCTCAACTCTCTGGTGTTCGCTGAGCCCTCAGCTGTCAAGAGCTTCCTGCCTCACCTCTTCAAGCCAAAGAAAGGTATAGCAACACCTCCATCACCTGTCCGGTCAGGGTCCGGCACCTGTCTGGTCAGGGTCCAGAGTCTGTCTGGTCAGGGTCTGGAGTCTGTCTGGTCAGGGTCCATCACCTGTCTGGTCAGTGTCCGGAGTCTGTCTGGTCAGGGTCCATCACCTGTCTTCTCAGTGTCCGGAGTCTGTCTGTGGTCAGTGTCCGGAGTCTGTCTGTGGTCAGTGTCCGGAATCTGTCTGGTCAGGGTCCGGTACATGTCTGGTCAGGGTCCGGCACCTGTCTGGTCAGGGTCCGGAATCTGTCTGGTCAGGGTCTGGTACATGTCGGGTCAGGGTCCGGCACCTGTCTGGTCAGGGTCCGGCACCTGTCTGGTCAGGGTTCGGCACCTGTCTGGTCAGTGTCCGGAATCTGTCTGGTCAGGGTCCATCACCTGTCTGGTCAGGGTCCGGTACGTGTCTGGTCAGGGTCCGGTACGTGTCTGGTCAGGGTCCGGCACCTGTCTGGTCAGGGTTCGGCACCTGTCTGGTCAGGCTCCGGAATCTGTCTGGTCAGGGTCCATTACCTGCCTGGTCAGGGTCTGGATCTGTCTGGTCATGGTCCGGAGTCTGTCTGGTCAGTGTCTGGATCTGTATGGTCAGGATCCATCACCTGTCAGGTCAGGGTCCGGAATCTGTCTGGTCAGTGTCCATCACCTGTCTGGTCAGGGTCCATCATCTGTCTGGTCAGGGTCCATCACCTGCCTGGTCAGGGTCCGGCACCAATCTGGTCAGGGTCCGGAATCTGTCTGGTCAGGGTCCATCACCTGTCTGGTCAGGGTCCGGCACCAATCTGGTCAGGGTCCGGAATCTGTCTGGTCAGGGTCCATCACCTGTCTGGTCAGGGTCCATCACCTGTCTCGTCAGGGTCCGGCACCACCGATCAACCAACATTTTCTGCTGACTGATGATTCATGATTCTACTCTGAAGCGTATATCGTATTTTTTTTCTGTCCTTTCCTTAAGTTTCTCTCTCTCTGCCTCCCTCTCTCTTCCTCCCTCCCTCTCCCCCCTCCCTCCCCCAGACTCGCAAGGAGGGAGCAGCAGCGAGGAATGCCTCCTGTCAGTGTCTCTCTACCGGCAGTACGTGATCCCTCAGCTCCTCAGGCTGTTCAAGGTGAACGAGGAGCATGTGCGCTTCGTGCTGCTGGCTCACGTGCACGTCTACGCTGAGCTCTTCACCCAGGACGAGCTCAAGAACCAAATCCTACCTCAGGTTGGCGGGCTCTCGACTTTCACGCCAACTGCCAAGCTTGCAGATGGTCACGGCAGGAAAAAAAACACACATTAATGAGTTAGTTATAGGTAGATTAGCTATATATAGTTATAAAAACTTATAGCTATATATTTTAGTTATGTATAGTATAAAAATGTCTGTACTTATCTGTATGTTGTCACTAAGTCATTTTTCTCCTCAGATTTTACTGGGAATGAGGGACACTAACGACGCCCTGGTTGCCATGACGCTCCAGAGCCTGGCTGTGCTGGTGCCGTTGCTAGGCGCACAGGTGGTTGTGGGCGGAGAGAGGACCAAGGTGTTCAAACGTACCTCGCCCAACTTCACCAAGTCAACTGAGGTCACCCCAGAGAGTAAGACCCTCAATGTGAACCCAGGAACAGGGAGTCTGGTCTGAAAGGACCGTTAAAAATAAGATTTTGAATCTGTCGATTTTTTTCATGCTCTCATGTTTAATCTGTGTTTGCTTAACCTCTCTCTCCCTCCCTCTCTCCCTCCCTCCAGCTTCCCCCGTCCACATTGTGGGGGGCTCTTCCCCTAAGGTGGCCCAACCCCCTAAGGTTCTGAGTATGTTCCCCAAACCTTCAGGGGGAGGGGGGCTGGTTCTGGGGGCCATGGACAGCCTGCAAGGGTTGGACGGGAACCCCAGAAGATTCCCTCCTGCTGGCCGCTCTGGTACGGAACCCACCTGCTGCACAATCTGATGTTGTGCCTGAATGAACATAGCTAAAGGGAATAATGTCCTTGTTTTGTCCTTGTAGCCGTGAGTAAGGAGATGTCTTTGCCTCTGAACGGGTTCACCCCGAACAAGACAGAGTACAGTCTGGAGCCTCAGGAGAGGGCAGGGGGCCAGGGGGAGGACTGGCCGGACTGGAGCGACATAGAGGAGGGAGAGAGCCGGGACAGAGTCCAGATCCACATCCAGGCGTCTGAACGACCAGAGAGTTCCAGCCCGGGGGCCTCTCTCTCTCTACAGGAGGAGCAGGAGCCCTGGGATGATTTTGAGGACCCAGAGCCTGGCTCTGACTTCTCCCCCACCACCCCCACACCTGACCCAGTTGTCCTGCAATCGCCTGCAGGGGGCGCCGTCGCCCCCCAGAAGCCAGCCCCTGAACACACTAAGGCGTCCTCCAAACCCCTCAAGCTAAGCTTGAGCTGTCCCCGGGCCCCCACTGAGAGGAAACCTACCTCCTGGGACAACGGGTGGGACCAGGAGGGTGACGCTAGCGACCCCCTTCCCCCAGAGCGCAAGCCTCTTTCCAGGGGCCGGGGGAACGGCAGGGCGGACAGTCTGGGGAAGGAGTTCACCATCGAGGTGAAGAAGAAGCAGGAGAGAGATCCGGAGTTGGACTTCTTTGCGGACATGGAGCCTGATATCCAGCTGTGGTCTCCAGCCCTGGTGCTGCCTGGGGAACACAGCTCCGGTTCCCCTGGACCGTACGCAGCCAAGCCCTCAGCGCACTCCGAGCCTGGAGGAACCTGCCCCTCCGTAGACGCTCTCAAACTCACCTCTAAGTTCGCAGCTGCTGACACGACGGAGGTACCTGTGCGTGGAACGTCAGTGATGACGGAATGATTTCAAACTCATGGCTGAAACTGTCCTTGAAGTTTTTCAACTGTTATGCAAACCTACTTTTTACAATTCTGAAGCGTTAACTTGTTTTTATCTTTCTCCTTGTCGCAGACGGCGGTAGAAGGTTGGGGAGATGGAGAAGATCTTAACTGGGAGGATGAAAACGCCTGGTGATGAACTGCAGTGCACACAGCCTCGGGTCACATGGACAACGCCCTGCACATGCCTCTCTATAGGACTTTACTCAGCCGATCAGAGATCTGAACTCCTCTCCATCTGCACAAGGTCATTCATGGGGCATTCTAAACAAGGAGTCACCTAGACAGCGCTGGTCTTGAAACTGGGATGGGAAATGTTACCATTGGGATTTCACTCACTTGCAACGATTTTCAGACGTCTTATATCCATGTCCTCATTAGTGAAGGATCCATGTTTATGATGTTTTTGCTTTTTCTACCGAAATACATTTTTGGGTTGTCGCTCTTACCGAAACGTAGACTGGGAAATCGTAGACTTTCTTTTTAGAACTTTGCCAAAATCTCATAGAAAACGAACGGATTATGGGATAAGACAGGAATTACTGGACTTCAACTTTCCTTATCAGGGTGTGTTTCGGTTTGTCGGAGGCCAACATGTCCCACTTGCGTTACCAAGGGGACTAACGACAGAACACTGTGACTCTAACGCAGATCTTTACAGCCTTGGCACTTTGAATGAATGTGAAATAGAGAATGACAGATGTAATTTATATCTTTCTGGTTGCTGGCGGAATAAAAAAAAGGTTTGCCTGTTTTGTGGTGCGCCACAGTTTTATCAGTCAGTCGTGTGCGACAAGTTGTCTGAGATTAGGACGCTTAGTTACTGTGTGAAAACATCAATAACAACTTGTGAGGGCAATTGACTAGGCGTGAATAATGTTCCGGTCAAAATTAAACCTTTATCATATAGTTTTCGTAAATGTATGTTAAGAACTTTAAATGTGCGTAGGAAACTTTTGGCTGCCCACTTCGAATATATATTCTTAACATAGTTTTGTGACAAGTGACCATGAAGAAATATTTGCACGTAGCTGGATTGGAATACAGGTTCACCCCCTGATCGTGTTCCTATCCTGGGATAGTGCTTCTATTTCTCTCTCAGGATTCAACTCTTCACAGACAAAAACACTTCAAAGGTATATTTTAGAGTTCCTGATTAGTTGTCGTCCGGAGTTCAAATGATTCAAACTTTATAGAAGGTCATTTCCTTCCAGGCACTAGGGGGTATATACTAACCCCTTACGTATTTCTGTCGACAACATCATACTAACCCCCTTACGTATTTTCAGCCCAAAACGTCATGCTAACCCCTTATGTATTTTCATGAAAAATGTCATACTAAACCCTTTCGTATTTTTCGTCAAAAACGTGAAACTAACCCCTCATGTGTTTCAGCCTAAAACATCATATCATAATCAGAATAGGTTTTTATTCGCAATGCAAGATACATAAGCACAGAATTTAATGTGGCAGGGAAGTGAAAACATAAAACATATATATAGTAACCCCTTACGTATTTTAGCCCAAAACATACTAAACCCTTACGTATTTTCATCAGAATCAGTTTTATTTCTTATGCAAGTTATACAAACACAGAATTTACCATGACAGAAAGGGCAAACAGGGAACATATATGGAACACAATAAGGGTAGATAAAATGATAATAAAAATATAAGTGTGCACTAGCTGTACAGATGGGGCAATATATTATAAAATATAACTAGTGGGGGTATATACACAGTAGTGCAAAATCACAGTGGTAAGTTTGAAGGTGTTGTGTGCTAAAGTGGCTTGTGCAGAGTACAGTGGGATTCTGGATGGGGGTCTGGGGGTGTTGATAGTTTGTGGCAATGTCATACTGAGTCATTGGCCCTGTTGAAGAGGGCAATAGCGGAGGGGTAGAAGCTGTTCCTGTGACGAGAGGTTTTGGTCCTGATGGACCGCAGCCTCCTGCCAGAGGGGAGCAGCTGAAGCAAAGAGTGTCCAGGGTGGGAGGAGTCGGCCACAAGCTTCCTCACTCGCCTCAAGGACCTCGAGGTGTGCAGGTCCTCGAGGGATGGCAGGTTGCAGCCATCACCTTCTCGGCGACACGGATGATGCGATGCAGTCTACTCTTGTCCTTGGCAGTGGCAGCAGCGTACCAGACGGTGATGGAGGAGGTGAGGATGGACTCAATAATGGCCGTATAGAATTGCACCATCATTGTCTTTGGCAGGTTGAATTTCTTCAGCTGCCGCAAGAAGTACATCCTCTAATGGGCTTTCTTAACGAGTGAGGCGATGTTCAAATCCCACTTGAGGTCCTGGGAGAGTGTGGTGCCAAGGAAACGGAGGGTCTCCACAGTGGAGGGGGGGGAAGTGGGTCTGGGTCCTCTTTGAAGTCCACAACCACCACCTCCAATGTCTTCAGAGCGTTCAGCTTGAGGTTGTTCAGGTGAAAATCCCCAAAAACGTCATACTAACCCTTTACGTACTTTCGTCAAAAAATGTAATATTAACCCATTACGTATTTTTAGCCCAAACAGTCTTACTAACCCCTTTCGTAGTTTCTTAAAAAATGTTATACTAACCCCTCTTCTTTTCATCAAATATGTCATACTTACCCGTTACGTATTTTCATGAAAAATGTCATATTACCCTCTTAGGTATTTTCAGCCCAAAACGTTATACTAACCCTTCATGTATTTATCAAAAATGTCATACTAACCCCTTATGTATTTTTGTCAAAAAATGTAATACTAACCCATTATGTATTTTCAGACCAAAACGTCATACTACACCCTCATGTATTTTCATCGAATACACCATACTAACCCCTTATGTATTCAAAAAAAAAAAAAAATCACTTACCCTTTACGTATTTTCAGCCTGAAACGTCATACCCTTACACATTTTGATCCCAAAACGTCATACTCCTTCCGTATTTTCATAAAAAAGTTAGTATGATGTTTTTGCTGAAAATACTTAAGTCATTTTGGTCTTGGGATATTTTGATATTCATTTTGAAAATGTTTTTTTTTTAAATTATAACCACTTCTGCCAAGTTGACCCCACCCTCCAAAAACATTTATTACACAAATTAAATAAGACAACTAGCAGAATCCAAAGTTTACAAAATAATTGTCCGTCAAGGCAAACACATTCCTGTGTATATGCGGCTAAAAACATGAGGGACAATTATCACAGCTGTTTTTTTGTCACATATAAAAAAGCAGGGTAAACAGTAGACCGAGGGCTGTAAAAACAGACAGCCCACTAGCTGTCTGGTGAGTGAGTCATACTGGTTATCAGCATCTGCAGTTCTTTTAGTCTGGAGTAGAGCCAGGCTGGGGGGCGGGTGGGACTGGCGGTGTTGACACCCGCCTGGGTGAGAGCCAGCACAGCCCTCAGAGAGCTCTCCGCTGCCTGGACGTGACGCTCGTACTCCTGCTCTGCGCTCGGCTCCAGACGGGCTCTCTTACAGCGCGGCTGATGGAACAAAAAGAAGCACAAACTGCCTGTTCAGTCACACATTCCCTACACAGAGACGGTCTGGTGCTGCTATGACTGTGTGTATGTTTCCCAGTATGTCACCAGTGAGTCAGGGCTGGTCCTGCAGGCAGCAGGGGCCGGGTCCTTGGCCAGCTCCTCTGGGTTCTCCAGCCTCCGCCTGAGCTGCTCCACAGCAGCCGTCTCGGCTCTCAGCCTCCGCAGGCGTGTTTCTCCTGTTTCCTCTGTGCTAATGGTCTGGGGGAGAGAACCAGGATTAGACACAAACATGATACGGTTCCCCTCATCTGTCTGTTGTCAGGGTGGGGCCCCTGGCAACAGTGGCGTCGCTTGGTTACCTTGCTCAGGAAATTCACCACTTTGGTTTTGGTCTCCTCAGTGGAGAGGCTCTGGGAGATGACCTCCTCGTGATTGGTTATCTGAAACACACGAAAGCAAGACCATGTAATGCAACGTACTGTACAGTCGAGGCCAAAAGTTGAGAATCACAAATATTGGAAATGTTGCTGCTTAAGTTTTTATAATAGCAATTTGCATCTACTCCAGAATGTTATGAAGAGTGATCAGATGAATTGCATAGTCCTTCTTTGCCATGAAAATGAACTTAATCCCCCAAAAACCTTTCCGCTGTCATTAAAGGACCTGCTGAAATCATTTCAGTAATCGTCTTAAGTCAGGTGGAAATGTTGACAAGCACAAGGCTGGAGATCATTATGTCAGGCTGGTTGGGTTAGAATGGCAGACTTGACATGTTAAAAAGAGGGTGATGCTTGAAATCATTGTTCTTCCATTGTTAACCATGGTGACCTGCAAAGAATCGCGTGCAGCCATCATTGCGGTGCATAAAAATGGCTTTACGGGCAAGGATATTGTGGCTACTAAGATTGCACCTAAATCAACAATTTATAGGATCATCAGCAACTTAAAGGTTCATTTCTGGTAAAGAAGGCTTCAGGACGTCCAAGAAAGTCCAGTAAGCGCCAGGATCGTCTCCTAAAGAGGATTCAGCTGTGGGATCGGGGTGCCACCAGTGCAGAGCTTGCTCAGGAATGACATCAGGCAGGTGTGAGCGCATCTGCACGCACAATGAGGCGAAGACTTTTAGAAGATGGCCTGGTGTCAAGAAGGGCAGCAGAGAAGCCACTTCTCTCAACAAAAAAAACATCAGGGACAGATTGATCTTCTGCAGAAAGACATCAGTCCATCGTGAATGGACTGTTGAGGACTGGGGCAAAGTCCTATTCTCCGATGAAGCCCCTTTCTGATTGTTTGGGGCATCTGGAAAAAGGCTTGTCAGGAGAAGAAAAGGTGAGCGTCACCATCAGTCCTGTGTCCTGCCAACAGTAAAGCATCCTGAGACCATTCATGTGTGGGGTTACTTCTCATCCATGGGAATGGGCTCACAATTCTGCCCAAAAACACAGCCATGAATAAAGACCACACATCAATCCAACAACAGTTTGGTGAAGAACAAGGCATTTTCCAGCACTATGGAGCACCGTACCATAAGGCAAAAGTGATAACCAAGTGGCTCGGGGACCAGAACGTTGAAATTTTGGGTCCATGGCCTGGAAACTCCCCAGATCTTAATCCCATTGAGAACTTGTGGTCAGTCCTGAAAAGAGGCGGGTGGACAAACAAAAACCCACTAATTCTGAAAAACTCCAAGAAGTGATAATGAAAGAATGGGTTGCTATCAGTCAGGATTTGGCCCAGAAGTTGATTAAGAGCATGCCCAGTCGAATTGCAGAGGTCCTAAAAAAGAACGGCCAACACTGCAAATACGGACTCTTTCCGTAAATGTCATGTAATTGTTGATAAAAGCCTTTGAAACGTATGAAGTGCTTGTAATTTCAGTACATTACAGAAACAACTGAAACAAAGATCTGAAAGCAGTTTAGCAGCAAACTTTGTGAAAACTAATATTTATGTAATTCTCAATACTTTTGGCCAGGATTGTAATATTATCAGAATAGATTAGTTCCATGGATTATGTTCCACAGGTAGGAGCTAGAGAGTAAACCGTAAATTACTAAATTAAATATGACTGTATTCTAATAGCGTGATGCCTTTAAATAAGGTTAGTGTACATAAAGCTGTCAGATGTGTCATACCTCTGCAAAGTGAGCAAAAGCCTCCAGGGCGTGGTGCTGGAGCAGCCAGGAGCGCTCAGCAAGCAGAGCCCCAAACACACCGCTCACCCCAGGCAACACCTGGCTCTGAGACCCCCCACCACGCACGCACACGCACACGCACACGCACACACACACACACACACACGCACAGGTTTAGCTGAATGGAATGGAATGCAACGCACATTTCCAGAGGCGATCGATATGGAAAGTGACGTCTACGTGACACCTGAATCTGGGAGTTACCTGTACGTCTGTAGGGAAGAACACCTTTCCCAGCGAGGCCAGGAAGTCCAGAGCAGCCAGAGCTACGTCATCAGGACACGCCTGAGACACGAGGGCTTCAACACACCTGAGGGCCTGACCACAAGCACTCACTGTCAGGACATGGTCAGACACAGCAGTGCACAGATGAGAGTGTGAGTGTTTGAGTAGAGAGCAAAGTACCTGGCAAATGACCTGGGGGTTGATGTTCTTTATCAAGATGGCCGACGTGGAGAGGAGCAGTCGTAGTGTGCGCTGAACGACAGGGTGGAGCAGCACCTGAGGGGACTGGAGGATAAGCTCTGTGTGTGTGTGTGTGTGTGTGTGTGTGTGTATACACGACTGCATCTCACCTGGTTGGGACTCATGCGAGCCCAGAGGTGTGTAAGCACCGTCAGGGCTGACGACAGGCTCTCTGGCCCAGCAGAGTCACAGCGCACCAAGGTCAGCAGCGACAACAGCGCCTCGTTCTGGAGACAGGAGGAAGGCCACGCTATTGTTTTTCACACAGCTTAGACAACAGATGAACAGCACATGCAGAAAGAAGAGTGAACTCTTCACACTGGCCTTTATGCTTCCTCTCATCATCTGAATGTTGACCCAGACCTAGACTCACCAGGGTGCCCAGCAGGGCCAGCCTGTGACCCCCTTGCTGCCAGGCTTCCAGGGCGGAGAGGACCAGGGCCAGCAGGCCCTCCTCTGCCCTCTGCCGGGCCTCAGGGGACAGGGCCCTCAACAGCAGGTGTCTCCAGACCGGCTGGTTCTCAGGGTGTGAGGCTGGGTACTGCTGCACCAGCTCCAACTGAAACACACATATACGCATCCTGATTAGACACGCACGCGCACACAACCTGATAAGACGCACACAATGCCTGAAAACACACACACAGTCACAATACCAGATAAGAAACACAATTCCTGTCAAGAAACACACAATACCTGATGAAGCGCGCGCACACACACACACACACACACACGCAGGAGTGTTTAGCTGGTGTAAGTGAGCTGACCTGATGGCTGGCCGTCATGAGGAACACCATGCGTCTGAGCAGCAGGCCCAGGTGGGACATCTGGTGGCCCTCTGCTGGACACACCTTCACCTGGGGGGAGGGAGGGGCACGGAGGGGCAGGAGAGGGGGCAGCAGAGGCAGGTGGGTCAGGGGACGGGTGTCTCTTTCCCTCCATGTCCAACAACACCAATTGTCACCTCAGTCGGGGTGTCCCTCGAACACCTTAACCCCCCCCCCCCCCCCCCCTACCTCAGTGGGCAAACAGGCAATGAGGTCACAGGTGGGGGCAGAGATCGTGACCCCTGCTGAGAAGACTCACCAGCTCAGCCACGAGCAGGACGTGATGCAGACACATCTCAGCCGTCCCGTACCTGAACAGAGAACTGGGTCAGCGCACCGGAAAACTACACTACTTAGGAGCCCTTTCTCCCAGGGCTCCCAGGATCTGTTCCAGACAGAATGTTGCAGAGCTGATCTCCCTGAATACGTCTTACAGCCAGTCAGCCAGGTCTCATTTACAGGAACACTACAGGAGGGAGGAGAGAGGGGGGGCAGAACTCACCGGGCAGAGAAGCACCACACATCCACAGCCAGGAGGGCTGTCTGGGTGTCTGTCTGCAGGACTGTTGATAGGAGACAGTGCTCCTGAGGAAGAGGGAGGAGGGGGGCACGATTTACAGGAAACAAGAATGAAAGTTAGACAAATGAAAGAGAAACTGACACATTATGGACTGACATACTGTGGGTCCATAATAGCCGGACTTCCTTTACATACACGCCCAACAACATTATTACCACCAGAGGAACAGGAAATCGTTTCCCCTTTGAAACAAAAAGCCCCTGTTAGCCTCTGGTGCAAAAAGGGATTCCATGGAAGTCCCAGCTGAAGTCTTTGTAACGTGCCAGGTCTATGGCGTGGTCTTACCAGCAGGGGGAAGTGTGCTGGGGGCAAGGCGGCCACGCAGGCACACAAGTGAACACACACGTGCTGGTGAAGGCTGGCCCTGCCCTGGGCCTGACCCTTCACCATCACCCCCGGCAACAGCACAGGCACCCGGCGCTCTGTACCGCAACGCTGGAAGCTCTGAAAGACTGCCCGGAAGAGAGGGAGTCTGGGTCGTGGGGAAGGGTGGGGGGACAGAGGGAGAGGACAGAAGACAATGTTGCGTTAAGTTTGGACATCCACAGGATTACAAGGTACATCATTAGTGGCAATGTAGCAGCAAATAAATATAGCTTGTGTTCTGAGTGTGTGTGTGTGTTCTGTATGCGTGTGTGCTCCTTGCTACATTGCTCACCTGGGAACCTCCTCTGGAAAGAGGCTACCACTGTACCACAGCTGTAGCGTGTCCTGTGGCTGGGAGGGCAGGTGACTCAGCACGTTCACAAGGAGCAAACACTGAGGAAGCTCACCCTCAGAGCTCAGTCCTGCATGCACACAGGCACATGCACACAGGCACATGCACACAGGCACATGCACACAGGCACATGCACACAGGCACATGCACACAGGCACACGCACACAGGCACATGCACACAGGCACACGCACACAGGCACACGCACACAGGCACATGCACACAGGCACATGCACACAGGCACACGCACACAGGCACACGCACACAGGCACACGCACACAGGCACACGCACACAGGCACATGCACACGCACACAGGCACACGCACACACGCACACAGGCACATGCACACAGGCACACGCACACACGCACACAGGCACACGCACACAGGCACACGCACACAGGCACACGCAGAGGCAGGCACAGGTGCGCGCGCACACACACACACAAGCAGGCACCAACACGCGCACCGACACGCACGCACACCGACGCGCACACAGGCACCAACACAGATACGCACGAGTTAGAGGCTATTAACTTGTCCTTGGCAGTCGTTGAAATGCTTACGTTAGCGGATATTCCTCAACATTTTCTAAATATTATTGTCCATAAATCACTGTCAAAGCATAACCCCAGTGCTCAGGTTCAGAGTCCTTGGCCACATTGTCATTGTTAAAATTAAACCTTTGTGTTCCAACTGACCTTTGACTCTACAATGGAAACAGCTAAAATATGAATGTGCTTCAGCTCTGGGTGTGTGTGTGTGTGTATGTGAGAGAGACACACAGAGCTTATGTAACCCAGCGCCAGCCTGGCGTGGGGAGGGCAGGAGCCACCCCCCATCACAGCAGGACAGATGGAGGACGTGAGGTATGACCTCGACCGTGGTGAGGCGTGACCTCGACCGTGGTGAGGCGTGACCTCGACCGTGGTGAGGCGTGACCTCGACCGTGGTGAGGCGTGACCTCAACTGTGGCGAGGGGTTACCTCAACTCTGGTGAAGGGTTACCTCAACTCTGGTGAGGGGTTACCTCAACTCTAGTGAGGCCTGACCTCAACTCTGGTGAGGTGTGACCTCAACTGAGGTGAGGTGTGATCTCAACTCTGGCAAGTGGTGACCTCTGACTCACTCTGGTCTGGTTGTAGCACGGCTTCAGCAAAAGCCCTAAGAGGCAGTAGATGGAGGAGGAGCGCGTCCATGGGAACCACAACGGCAACGCCCAGCTCCTCAGAGAGGGAGGGGGGCAGCGCAGGGGCACACAGGCTAGGGGGGAACTTACTGGTGGGGGGGGGGGGGGGAAAGGGGGGACAGAGATGAATGATTATTCATTATTAAAGCTGTCATTTGACATGTGACTCATGATGCTGAGTGGAGAAACGTTACCTAAGAACATTGAGGTAGAGTTGGTGAAACTGGCCGCAGTACTTTGTCAGAAAGGATTTGAATTCCTGTTTTTTGTTTTTACAGAAAAGTATGTGAGTTCATGAAAGTAATTGTGTTAAAAATGAGAAATGTGAATGCATGCTTTAAAAGGCGGTCTTGATTACCTTAATGTAGTGAATCAAAGTGTTGGCGAAGAACCTGCACATCTTGGTGTTTTTCTGGAACAGCTTGTATTCTGGACTCTGAGAGGTCACCTTTGAGGACAATAGAACAAGTTATCCTCATCTATCAAAGGACCAATGACCTTTGACCTAACCCCCCCCCCACCCACACACACACACTTCCTGTCAATAAACGCATACGCTGTGAATGTTGTCCTGAAATGACACGAGACACTGTACTCCTCGCAAGGCCTGTTGCCTACGTGTATATAACTCCCCGCATGGTGACAACGTAATAATGACTGAACAGAAGGGCCCCTAACTCTGAGTGATCTTTGTGCAGCCCGTCTGGTCCTCTGCCCCTCGCCTGTACCTGTAGGCTTCCCTGGGGGAGGTTTTCGGCCAGCTCCAGGCAGCTGTGCAGGCAGGCCTGGAGGTCGGCACACAGGCTGGAGCTGATGTCTCCGTGGCGAAGGTGTTCCTCCACCAGGGACTGGTGCTTCACGCTCTGTCTGACGGAGGAAAGGAGAGCTCCGGTCAGCTGTGCTCGCTCGTCACTGAGGACAGGGACACGGCGGGCCCAGCAGAACAACAAGCTTGGTGTGCGTTGATGTGCTGGCAGGCATGCGTTGTTGATGTTGCTTACTTGATGATGCATTTCCATGTGTTGGCATGCAGTGCTATGTCCAGGTTAGAGATCAGAGAGCACATGTCCATCAGATTGTGAATCACTG
Source organism: Plecoglossus altivelis (assembly GCA_036571765.1). Lineage (NCBI taxonomy): Eukaryota > Metazoa > Chordata > Actinopteri > Osmeriformes > Plecoglossidae > Plecoglossus > Plecoglossus altivelis. The sequence goes on from BROE01000026.1 coordinate 3,511,722, forward strand.
ATAAAAAAGAAAAAGAAAAAAGAAGAAAAACACAAAAATGGGGGGGGGGTCACAAGGGAATTAAATCCATTTCCTTTTCCTTTTATATCCAATCAGAAAAGGTTGCATTGTGAGAATTCCAAGAATGCCCTCTTCACCCACCCGTCACAATGTCAGAGATCTCATCCTCGGAAGCACTGGTCTCCACGGAGACCTTGTCCAGCAGCTCCATTAAGGCCTTGTGGAGGGAGTAGGCCTCCTTGAATAAGGCCTGCAGCAAGTCAGCCACCAGGGACAGGCGGCTGCAGTACACAACCTCACTGTCCTGGAGACCCCCGGGGGAACACAGGACACTCAGATACAGCCAGCCCAGCCTCTCACCACCACCCCCCCCCCCCCCCCCCCCCCCCCGCCCCGCCCCCTCCACCTCACTGCAAGCTGCAGCCCATGCCTTACAACCTCCACGTCCACAACCCAGACACCCCATCACATCCCCTCAATCCCTTCTATACACTAGCCTAACGCCGGCCTAACGCCGGCCTAACACCGGGCTGGGTTTGTCTACCTTACAGTGCTGGAAGGTGGATCCCAGGACTTTGAGGATGCAGAAGGGTAAGGAGCGGACGGCGCTTAGGGAAGGCGCCTCAGACGACGAGCACACGTGTCGCACGCACGCTGCCAGCACGCCCAGCACCTGCACCATCTCCTGAAAGCACAGCAGGAGTTGCGGTTCAACACTGACTGTTGTGTCAGGCGCTGGCGTGGGGGGGAGGAATGTGGTTTTCAGCGCACCTGTAGAGCGTTCCTCAGAAGGTGCTGGAGCCCAGCGTTCTGGCTAGACAGCCCTCCAACCTGGCTGGCTACCTCTTCCATCAGGCCGTCAAACACCTGGATTGCCTGCGGACATTTAAGCACGCGAGAACACATTTCAAGCGTGAGCTGAAATGAAAGTAACGTGCATCCATGAGTTGTGGAGTCTTACCTTCGGTAAGATCTTTGAGAAGCATTCGCCCTCCAGCTCTGAGAGACCAACGTGAGGGAGGAACATTTCTGTAATTATTTTCAGCACACCTGGAGGGAGAAACGTGCCATTTTAAATCTTGCCAAAGACCTTTCTATGGAACTAGGACAGCATCAGTGAGCGGCCATTTCTCCATTTCTTTACGGCTTGTCCAATAATATTCTTTACAACCACATTATTCTGATTCGAAGGTCTCATGATGGTTGAACTCAAGAACCCATGAACATCAATTATCTGTCCAATTATGTTGTATTATGTCAGGAAAACACTTACGGATATGTTCCTCACAGCTCTCGATGCCATGATTCATGGAGTACACCCAGTTAAAGATCAACAAAACGGAGCGTTGAAACGGCAATAGCACAAGCAACATGTATGCCAAAATAGTCATTAAAACTGAGAAACTAAATTCTAAGAGTCGTGAAAGGATATCAAGAGTTTGGGAAGGACAGATTTGAGTTCTTTTCGACATGTGTCTTGACTCCATTGAAGAACGTCTTCGAGCAGACTAGCCTGCGACATTGTCGACAGCTAGCTGCAGTAGCTGATCGGAGCAACTATCGCTGGCGTCCCAACTTCCAGCATGAACAGCTAGTTAGCATTTCACGACACTTAGCAAGCTAATACCACATGTAGTTGCTAAACAGTCTAAACACCTAGCAAGCTAATGTCCTGAGTAGATGCTAAACAGTCGACACAATTAGCAAGCTAATGTTTTGAGTAGTTGCTAAACAGTCGACACACGAAGCAAGCGAATGCCCTAAGTAGTTGCTAAACAGTCGACACACGAAGCAAGCTAATGCCCTGTGTAGCTGCTAAGCCGTTGATACATGTACGTAGCTAGAAAGCTAAATCAACAAAAACGTTCAAATCAGATGGCCAGCGCTAGTAACACACCTGAAACGAGCGTCAAATCACAGCAACTACTAGTTTAGCAGCGCAAGCTTCAGTTTACCTGTAGGCTACCACTTCAATAGTTTAACCACTAGTAGGGAAACGTTTGTTTATCATCAGCAGCGAAATTATGGAACTTACGAAACACTGGAAATTATTTCCAGTGTGTTAACTACGCCTGCTGGAAAGAAAGTAAATAGATTCGACATGCAAACCTAGACAGAAATTGTAAACAGTGTTGAGTTTCGCGCCCGTTCGCCGGCAAACTACGTTTAATATTCCCGCTCAACCAAGAGTGGTGCTTGTTTGCTTTTCAACCTATGGGATATCACAAAAGCTATGAACCCGCTCATTCAGTGTTGCATCAGACGTAAAACGAGGAAACCTTACAGAGGGAAGAAGAACTCATGATTTCATTGGTCGAAAAAGTGACGTAGACTAAGTGACGTGAAAACGCTTGTGAAAAGTTGCATAGGTATTGAGTTTAAAAAACAAGTTTAAATGAAAGTATAATGTAAATGAATGTATTAGTTTCACGCAAAGACATTTAAAAATGTATTAAATTTTGAATGTGTTTTTCACACCATGTGAATGTTTTGGAACATACTCCGTTTATTTACATCTTAATACAATTTATCACATTAAACTTAACAATAAAATCGGTCGCACTTCGAATAACCTGCAAACTTTGACAAATCTGACCTTGAAAAATCCGAAATTAAATTAGAATACATTTTTTATATTCAATTTCTAAATTGAATAGTCCAGGGCCTATTTACATTGACCTAGCCCACAGAACAATTGGAAAAAGTGAGGACTTCCGGTTAGTGAGTCGTCATACAACCAGGCGGCCAAATCTATAGCTTCTACTGTAGGCGAGAACAATGGATGGAATTTCATTTCACAGATCACTAATGACTCTGTTGACGTAGCATATGCATTGGAAACCGCACCAAGACTTGTTGACTTTTCCAAGATGTATGATCATGATTTCCTTGAAAGTCAACCAATGCGACTATTTAGGAGTCAACAACAACAGCAAACCTTATAAGACTGCTTTATTTAAATTATTTGGTTTCAGAATCATAATCAGTTTTATTCGCCATGCAAGATATACAAGCACAGAATTTATTGTGGCAGGAAAGTGCAAACATAGAACATATATGGAACATAACGAAGGTAGATAAAATTATTATAAAAATCTATTATAAAAATGCAAATAAGATAAAAAGTGGACATATTTCCTTCTTTTAATAGATTTTATAACATCAATGCACTTGGATAAGATCTTCAGACTGTAAAGTAGCCCTCCCACCCTAGGGTGGGTCCTTTGTTACGGAAAACTCGGAGGTGTGAGCTGTTGTCGTTAGAAGAAACGACTGACTTCTGCTGAGGAAACGGGAGTCAATTAACGTCCCTGCCTCTTTCTTCAGCAGTGCGGTGCTTGCTGCCATATTGAGTACAGGCCAAGAAGTCGTGGCCTAATGGTTAGGGAGTTGGGCTTGTAACCTTCAAGTTGCTGGTTCAATTCTTGCACTGGCAGGAATTAAAGGGGGGGATTGTGAATAAACAGCACTCTCTCTGCCTTTGATACCATGACTGAGGTGCCCTTGAGCAAGGCACCGAACCCCCAATTGCTTTCCGGGCGCTGGAGCAATAGCTGCCCACTGCTCTGGGTGTATGTTCACTGTGTGTGCGTGCGGTTGCTCACTACTGTGTGTGCACTTGGATGGGTTAAATGCAGAGGTAAATTTCGAGTATGGGTAACCATACTTGACAATACTTCACTATTTCACTATTATTTCTGAAGTCAAATTGGGATCCAAGACCGTTTTAATTGAAATCATATAGAATATGTTGTGAGTGACACAACACAGTCTAATCCATCTTGGATCATGGTTTGTTACCTTACTTACATGATGTGGCCATAGTAATAACTCTCCATGACCTGTTATGGGCTATCTTAACTGCAAAAACATAATTGTGCACGGTGCAAACATAAACATGGAAAGCCCATTTCAAAGATCACTGGCATACTCATCTCACAATAGCTGCTGTTTATAACTGCACCAAATTGTCTGGAAAACTAATCTCTTCATAACCAGAAGATATTGTAATAAAATAACCCTTTTCGTGAAATGACAGTTCTTCCATTTGTAACCCTTTTTAGCCCATAATAGTTTTGCCCCTTAGATGGTTACGAGAAACGGACAGGATTTTCACCTCCCACAGCGGAGCTTCTTGTCTCTTGTCTGCACGCAAAAACCCAGTACGGGAAGCAGTCTGAGGGCTCAAGTCTGTGAAGTGAGGTGTCTGCCGGCTATGATGTAGTCTCTTTCAGCAGTGTGTTGGACGGGGTGGGGGACGGGGGGTTACAATTCTATTCTTGCTTTTCTGAGTACAACAGGATATGTTTCGTTTTCAAGGCATCCCACTTTCCTGCTCGGACTTTACGTTTGGCCGATGGCCCATAGTTCCACACCGACAAAGATATTTGACCTTTTTGGTGACGTTTGCATAGCAGACACACTGAAAACATATTTCCATTCCTTAATCAATGCACTGCAACTGCATAGAACCAGTATAGGTTTATTGAATATTAGTTCATACTCAATTCATCCTATTTAGTGTCATTGGACCAGGTGATGTCATAGTCTCTGAAGGTACTTTTCAACTTCTCCACAGACACCGAGTGGTCAGCTTTACCAAAGGCCTAACCAAGACAAAAGACGAATTAAGAAAAGAAGGAATACATTCCGTCCTATTATTCTTTCAGCGTGTGATTACAGGCAGCCTTCATTGGAAATTAGAAACTTACAGTTGATTCGCCAAACACCCGCAGTTTCTTGTCCTTGCTGTTGTGCTCGATCTTCCCTCCTCCAAGACACGCACACTCGAAGCCCAAAGCTTCCATGGCAGGCTTGACCTTCTCAAATATGTGATCTGAAATTCAATAAGAAAACAAATATGGACTTTAGTCCAAGGGCTTGTTTAAATTGACCCGGCACACAGAACAAGTCATTCAGGACCTCCATGGTTGGTCTACGTTGTTGCTACAAGCTAGCTAGCAAGCTGGCTAACTGACCACTTACGATTTTCTGCATAACTTGACTATGTGTTTAAAAACATCCTTAAATTGCAATAAAGTGTTTGAGTTGAGGGGGTGGTAGCCTAAGATGTCTATATCTCGATATAGAGATATAAGGTTTTGCTGAACACAACTGTTCCTGAGCCAAGTTTCATTGGACAAGCAACCGGGACTGAACTGAAAGCAAAGCACACGACGAACTTACTGTGATACTCTGCACTCTTTGTGCCTCGCACTATATCTTTTTGTTCCGTTCCATCTTTTACTTTAACCCTCACTAATATGTATTTAAACGTTCCCTCGGGGTCAATTTCAACGTCGGGGAGTTGAGTGAGAGTCCCTGCCATTATGACTTGACCTGGACGAGTGGCTTACTTCGGACCAACTTGGCTTGGCAGTGCACCGCACTGCAGACCAATATAAACTCGCTGTACCGTCACTGCACTGCACAGACCATATCAGGATACGGCGGATACGTTGCCTACCGTTAAAGATATATTTGTAATGACTTCAACATTTGTAATGCATTTGTTGCACGAAATACAGTCAGAATATTTCGTCCAAATTGCTCATGTGAAACCTTGGGTTTTATGATCTCACATTTGCTTGCAACTTAATATTTCAGCTATAGTTGTTTGTGTTTGTTTTCATCACATTCTGGACATTTTCACAATATATCTATTTTTATGAATATGTGTTGAGGAAAGCATATAAACAGTTATTGCTCGTCCCGCAAACAGTATTTAATTTAGCACCACTCTGTAGATATCTCTGACATGATTGCGAGTTCAAAGAATGTGGGAGTTTTTGAGGGTTCATGTACAGTCTCTCATTTTAACCGTCTGCTAATGTGCGATCTCCGGAAGGATGTGAGACACAGCCAACTTTCAGGCGCCTCTTTGTCTCTCCTATACCTCTAAGGACTCGGCTGTGAAAGATGTTAAAACTATTGTCCTTCTGTTAATTAGTGTTTTTTTGTGTCGAACACCCTCTCTGACATTTTGTCATGACTCATGTTGTTCCATTTTGGTGAAAAGGATGACCTTTGTGCCCCTGATCGCAAACGTAAAAACGGTTTAGACATGGAAATGAAAAATCAGCCTACATTATAAAATTGACCCCAATTCGTGTATACAAAGCTTTTTCACAATAAAATTAGACATAGCCTACTCGAAACCAAAACGGAAAAGTAGCGTTTTTTTGTGATCAAACTGGAAATAACCTGGCAACAGATATTAGTTTCTGACCCAAGAAAATACACCGGGATATAATCTCGTCATTCTTGTTAAACACATCAAAGTATACTGTCTTTATATTCGGTGGGGCAGCCATGGAAGTCTTGTTGTTACAATACAAGCTTCCTGCCCCTTGCTCTTGGCTACTTCCTTAGAAAAGATCAACTTATTTATCTGACCGACACAATGGGTGTTAGTTCAGGCATTAAAAAGGGAATGGGTAGAGAGAAAGTTTCCAAGGGGGAAATTCCATACGCAGCCGCATTTGGGATTCCGGGAAAGATGGACCAGGTCTTTGGGGGTGTGTATGCCCGTGGGTCCCTGTATATAAGGCATGTCAGGCAGCGAAGACAACTATTATTTTACCGTCTTGAAATAAAGAAGCTTACCTACAGCTACATTTGTTCAGCTCTCTGCAGAGAAGCACACAAGACTATATTCTTATCATGGTAAGTACCATTCCTGATATGGTTTAACATGTGTTCGTAGTCATTTGTCAGACAGACAGACAGACAGACAGACAGACAGACAGACAGAAAATGTATTTGTCTGTTGAAATATCTACATAACTTTTCAATTATCTTGTGACTACTGCAGGATCTTTGCATCAGCTATCAGCCTGTCCGAAGCTCCAAGTATTCCTCCTTTTGGATCTCCTTTGCCCTCATTTACTCAGGTTTGTAAACCAACTCTAATCAACAGCAACATCTGAATGTTTGCTCCTCTGTTTAGCTTTATCAACAACAAGAAAACCGTTTCTAAACCTGACAGTCCTAAACGCATCAAGTATGAACTTCTGACATGTTAGTAAAAAGTCTTTGTCCATCCTCAGGGCTGTGTTTGTGGAACAGTGTGGAAGGCTGGTCCTACCATTACTCCAACACTACCATGAAATGGGAGACAGCCCGACAGTGGTGTCAGACGAACTACACTGACATGGTGGCCATCCAAGACAAGGGCGAGATCGCTTACCTCAACACCATACTCCCCAGAAACACAAGCGGGCCCGGATCCGAGTATTACTGGATCGGGATCCGCAAACTGGAAGGGGTTTGGACCTGGGTGGGCACCAATAAGGCTCTGACGGCCGAGGCAGAGAACTGGGCGACCGGGGAACCCAACAACAAGATGATGGAGAACGGGAGGAACAGTGAGGACTGTGTGGAGATGTACATTAGGAGGTTACTGGACGACACCAAGTGGAACGATGCGTCGTGCGCCATGAAGAAGAGGCCTCTGTGTTACACAGGTGAGTCGGTGCTTCCCTTGGGGGGGTGGGGTGGGGGGGTGGGGGGAGAGGGGGGGGGGGGCAGGTAAATGCCTCTGTTCTATCTCTATGGGCTTTGGTGCAGGGTCAGTGATCTGTCCTGCTGCATCCAGTGCAAGGTCAGTTGCAAACTTGTCAAAGTTGCGAGTTTTTTTTTTTACACGAAGACAGTGTTTCGATACAAATACCTCTCCTGCCCGGTCGCCTCACAAGCAAAGCTTAAACCTTTTGCTAATGCTGACGTGTGCGTCTGAGTTAACTCAAGGTTATTTCTTTTGTTCAGCTTCCTGTGCTAAAGACTCCTGTTTTCATGGAGAGTGTGTGGAGACTATAAACAGTCACAGGTGTGAATGTTTTGTGGGATTCTACGGAAAGCAGTGTGAGCACGGTGAGAAAACAGTATTAAGAAGTAAAATGTAAAAAAAGAATATTGTACCTCATCATCATTTATCTTATTTATTTATGTTACATGTCTGTTTTCGCTTGTTCAGTAGTTTTTTAATCGCTTCTTTGTTTTAATTGGCTCTTTTTGCAGTTGCTCTGTGCGAGCCAGAGAAAGTGACGGTTGGTGCCAAAGCTACTGTGGCGTGTTCACATCCAAATGGCAACTTCTCATACGCCTCCACATGCCAGTATTCATGCGAGGAAGGCTATCAACTGAACAACACTGGGACCATGACATGCATGGCTACTAAACAGTGGTCGGAACAAGCACCATCCTGTGAATGTAAGTTGGTTTCCAGATGATCGATCCAAAAAAGAAAAAAAAAACAACAACTATTTGTTCTAAACCACATATAAGTATAAGAAATCAGCTCAAGTAAATCCAGTAATCCGTTCTGTGTGGATATTTTGTCCTCAGTGACTACATGCGGAGAGCTGTTTGTTCCTGAGAACGGTTTATTGGACTGCCAGCACCCTCTGGGGTATTTTAGCTACCTTTCCACCTGTGAGGTCACCTGCAAGGAGGGCTTTGAGCTGGTCGATCCAGGCTCGGCCACCCTGAAGTGTGGCGCTTCAGGGAAATGGAACATCACCTACCTGTCACCATGTGCAGGTAAGGATCTGAAAACAAACAGGGTATCATTCAGAGGTTGCAGGTCGCTTGAAAAGCTTCGGTCGAATGATTTCCTGGAGACTGATTTTTGAAACCGTGTCTCATATCCGACTGCAGCTGTTCAATGTCCTGATCTGGCGGCACCTGAGAATGGGACTGTCACCTGTGGCGGAGACCCGGAGATGGAGTTTAGCTACGGACATAGCTGTAGTTTTCACTGCGCTGAAGGTTACCGTCTACAAGGAGCTAGCCAGGTGACCTGTGCTGCCGATGCTAGCTGGAGCGAGGAGACGCCACGCTGCAAAGGCAAGTGGGACTCCCTAAATGCGCTGTAAGCACCGAATGAACTCGGCGAGTTCTGCCGCGTCATTAAACGGCCTTCTTTCCTCCGATCCTCAGCGATCAGGTGCTCGAAGCCTGTAGGAGGAGCTCCACTGCTCGCCGTGTGTAGCCTTGCTGATGATGATCTGAGGCCAGGGTCCAGCTGCACATTCAACTGTGCTGCAGGCTACGAGATGCAGGGAGAGCCCAGGGTGGAATGCTCCGGAGAAGGGGAGTGGAGCGCCGAAACTCCCAACTGCAGAGGTAGGGAGAGATGGAGACCTGGTTATCTTACATCTCGTATTTCGGACAATGCTATTGCGCCTTTAACAAAACAGGGGTGACCATCGGCTTTCTATATTACCCCAGTTTTCCGTTTGGCACTATCTCGCTTCTCTTTCCCCCCCTGCAGTTTTGTTTTTCTCTATTTACAATGTATTGCTTACTGACCTCTTCGTCTGGTCCTTCTCAGCTGTGCAGTGCCCCTCTCCCAGGGCTCCTCTGGGGGGCCAGGTGACCTGCGAGGCCCCCTTGTCCTCCACCTCGGCCCCAGTCGAGGGCTCCCATCCCTGGGGCTCCGTGTGCTCCTACGTCTGTGACGAGGGTCATGACCACCAGGGGGCCCTGAACACGGAGTGCGTTGGTTTAGGTGTCTGGAGCTCTGAACCTCCTACCTGTACAGGTACACCACTGCTGTCTATTTGATTACTACCATCAGGCACACTTGGAACAGAATGTCAACCGGATGTGAAGGATTGGATGTTACAGACTTCTGTTCTGTGTCTCTGCAGCAGTGAGGTGTCCCTTGCTCCTAGCTCCGGTCAATGGCGCTGTCAGTTGTTCCGATCCAGATCTGGATGAGTCCGTGTTCGGCTCAGAGTGCTCATTCACCTGCGACGAGGGCCACTCTCTGCACGGACACGCTTATGTCATCTGCAATCGCCACAGCAACTGGACCGGAGAGGTTCCCCAGTGCAAAGGTATGTGGAACGTTCCGGAAAAAAAACGTTTAAAAAGTTTAAAATATGTAAATCAGTTATTTTCAATGTCTAACAGCGTTTCTTTTTTTTCTTCTTTTTCCCCCCCTTCAGCCGCTCCTTTTTTTGAGGCGCTGTTGACGCCGACTAACATGGGTCTGGCAGCAGGGGGCGCTGTGTCGTTGTCCTGCCTATCTCTCCTTATGTTCCTGCTCAAACGACTCAGACAGAAAGGTAAACTTGACTTCGACACAGTCAACTTCTATCAAAGACGGAAGATATTTGTTTTCCATGAAAACATGGCTCGACCACAATCATCATTTTGTCTTTTCGTTTTGATTTCCTACAGGTAACAAGTTTGAACTGAACAGGTGAGTTCAATAAATTCTCAAGATAATACAAATCTCAACAAAAGTATTAAATTCCGACGATTGTTTGAATCTATACCCATTTGTGTCGTCTGCTTATCTTACCATTCTGTCTTGTTCTTCTCATCAGTTTCTCAGATATAGAAGATCCACCCCAGGTCTATAAGAACAGCATCGACAGCCTCATTTAGAGAACGACATTATGACGCCCCGTAGTTCATAAATAGCTGGATCTGTTTATGGAAAAACGACCTTTTAAGTTCTTCAGGTTCTGTATTCTGATTATGTGATGCACTGATTCCTACTGCTGTATGTATCAAAGTACCCTTTGCTATACTGACTGTGAATAATGCCCAAATGAGAAAAAAACATTTACGATGTACAATATAAGATAGACCGATGGAAACGCTTTCTTTGTAGATGATCTGTGTTGCCTGTTGTAAAAGTTTTACACTGTTGCATAATTTCCTCCCCAAGGGAGTTTTTTAATTGAGCACGTTGTTCTCCAACCGCTTTAGTATAGTTAAGATGTTATTAAGTTGTTCATAGTATTACGATGGATGTTATGTTTTCAAATATGGGAAAAGCTTGAGGTTTTTAGTATTTAAAATTGTATTTATTTCAAAGCATACACATCTATGTTTCAAGTGCTGCTGTGAAAACGGACATATTCTCAAATCAATAAAGTTTTTCAACTTAAATATCTTTGCCTCTCGATGCATTTTCATGCAAAACTCTACATTTTTTCAACATTTTCGTTCATGTTGGCCCAAAACACAAAGGTTAAAGTCAATAATGTGACACAAAACACAGTTGAAGAGATTGTGTTTTTGTAAGGGGTGGTAGTCTTCCACAGTAGTCGTATTCAGGAGGTGACCGTGACATGTCGTGGCACGCCATAGCACGCCATCGCGTCAACACGATCATTTGTTCTGATCTCTGAGGGCCCTGGCCTGTTTTCACGACGTGGGTCTTTTCCAGGGGTCCTGTCTCGGTCGTTTCCACATCCTGAACCTTTGTTTGTGTGTGTGTGTGTGTGTGTGTGTGTGTGTGTGTGTGTGTGTGTGTGTGTGTGTGTGTGTGTGTGTGTGTGTGTGTGTGTGTGACAATACACACAGACACCCCCCTCCATACATACACACACACACACGCACATACAATTGCACTAGTCAGCTCTTCCTCTTGTGCTCAAAAGCACCTTCATTCTGGAACGTGAGTGACACGAAGAAAGATTTAAGCGTGCCTTAAATTGTGAATAGAATTTTAATGAATGAAGCCAACTTTTTGTGTTGTTGACTGCGCTGTACCTATTATAATGGCTTCCATTTCCCAGAATAAGGCTTCAGACCACAATTACACATTCAAACAGTGTATCTACACCACTTCCCATCACTCTAAAGTCAACTTATTGGCATCCAGGTATTCTATGTTAATCATGGGACCAAATTCCCAACGGACTCTATGTGGTGCTATGATTGCTGATAAGAATCATCGGAGATATGAAAACCCGTTGAAAAACCTGAGACTGGAACTATTTTCTGGCTCGTTATCTAGACAGCACATACTGCAATAGCTTCAGCTAGGTATCACGACGGCACAGCGATGCCACGCGTACTCCGGGCTGTCCGAGAAGTCAAGGTAAAGTGCGGGGATGTCCTAGTACCTCGTTACGTTTCCATCAAAGTATTCGATGTGATTATGTAAAGTAGTGCATTCTTTCCTTTGTTCACGTTCAACAGGTAGAAGGAAACCACTGCCCCGTCTTCAAACTGCCCGGGACGGTTAAGATGATGTTGACTGTCCTAACACTGGGTAGGTACTTTATTTCAATGCACGAATGCACTCGCAGTTCAGCCGGTCGTGAAATTGGACACTCGTTTATTCAACAAATATCCCAAACACGTTCCTAGGGGGATATTTGTCGGCTGGCGCGAAGAGTTGGACTCTCCATTACAACACGGCAAAGATGAACTGGACGCAGGCGAGACAGTGGTGTCAGGCTCATCACACTGACCTGGTGTCCATTCAGAACCAGAAAGAGAACGATTACACGTTGAAACACCTGCCAATCAAAACCCAAGCTCCATATTATTGGATCGGCCTCACTAGAATGGCAAAGAAGTGGGTCTGGATCGGTACCAATGGAACATGGGTTGGGAACAACTCGTGGGCACTCAATGAACCAAACAACAATCTTAAAGACGAATCGTGTGTTGAGATGTACGTTAACAAAGATGAAACACGAAGTGGAAAATGGAACGATGAATCCTGCTCTCTGGCTAAATTTCCAGCTTGCTTTAAAGGTGACACGAAATGTTAATTGTGTCCAAGGTTGAAATATATCTTTTTTCTTTTCCCCAAACTATGTTTTCTAAAAACGACATTTTTTGGTTACAGCTCAATGCAACCAAACATCATGCAACGAACGAGGAAGATGCCTTGAAACTATTAACAATATAACCTGTCTGTGTGAGCCGGGATTTGAAAACCACAGGTGCCAAACAGGTATGTAAAAGTGTGCTGGGGCATATTTTGAAAGAATCAGAACTAATCTAAACACACGCACAGAAGTAATAAATCATTTGTGCTTAACTCGGAGTTGACTTATCTTGGAGTAGCAGAAGCCATTCCTCAGAATTCTATCAGAATTCTAGAATTCTATCAGAATATTAGAATTCTGATAGAATTCTATCAGAATATTAGAATGATTAGAATTCTAGAATTCAATCAGAATTCTTATACAGAAGACTCTTACTGTAAAGCATGTGACACGTTTTGACTCATGGTTTGCAGCCGTAACGTGTGAACGACCGACCGCACCGCGGAACGGCAGGATGGAATGCTGGGGTCCTTATGGAAATTCTTCCTTCAACGCCTCCTGCAGCTTCCTCTGTCTGGATGGTTATGCGTTGTCGGGGGCGACAGCGACCATCAGGTGTAACTCTACTGGGCTGTGGGACGCTGAGGAGCCCGTCTGCAAACGCCACGGTCTCGGAACCATTCCGACCTCTTGCTCTGGTGTACTTCCTGTGTGTGAGATGACAAACGCGAAGCGCTGAGGTCTTTTTCTGCAGGATATCCTATGTGTGAGGATGGGATAGGATATAGGATAGGATATTTAAACATAGGACATCTGCAGGATATCCTATGTTTAAATACTACTTACACACACTGTAGTTGAAAAGGTGGGCACAGGGTAAATATTGAGTTATAGTTGATAAACAGAAGGAGGGAACTTTTCCTGCCTTGCCTGCAGGGCTACTCTTACAAAAAGTTTTGCTCACCTCTCATTTCACCCCCTTCAACCCCTTGATTGGGGTGGGGTGGGGGGGTTATCCTAACTCCACCTGCTTCCTGTGGGGGCTCCCTCCTGCATGAACTAGAGAATACAAACTCTGGCAGGGAGGTGCAGGGCTTTGACAGGTCACCTTAGATGGGGGAGTCTCATATGGGGGGGTCTCAGATGGCGGGTGGCTCTCAGATGGGGCGTCCAGATGGGGGTCACAGATGAGAGGGTCTCAGATGGGGGGGGGTCACAGATGGGGGGTGTCACAGATGGGGGGCCACAGATGGGGGGTCTCAGATGGGGGTCTAAGATGGGGGTCACAGATGAGGGGGTCACAGATGGTCTCAGATGGGGGGTCTCAGATGGGGGTCTAAGATGGGGGTCACAGATGAGAGGGTCTCAGATGAGTGGAGTCACAGATGGTCTCAGACTGCCTGGTACTCAATGCTGGGTCTAAGAATGGCGGTCTCAGATGGGGGCACTGTCTTCAGAGGAGGGCTGAGGTCTCAGACATGGAGGTCTAAGCTGAATGGGGTCACAGATGCAGCAGGGGCTCAGGATGGCGGGGGTCACAGATGGTCACAGAATGCGGGCCACAAGTATGGGCTGGCTCAGATGGGGGGTCTCAGATGGGGGTCTAAGATGGGGGTCACAGATGAGGGGGTCACAGATGGTCTCAGATGGGGGGTCTCAGATGGGGGTCTAAGATGGGGGTCACAGATGAGGGGGTCACAGATGGTCTCAGATGGGGGGTCTCAGATGGGGGTCTAAGATGGGGGTCACAGATGAGGGGGTCACAGATGGTCTCAGATGGGGGGTCTCAGATGGGGGGTCTCAGATGGGGGTCTAAGATGGGGGTCACAGATGAGAGGGTCTCAGATGGTCTCAGATGGGGGGTCTCAGATGGGGGTCTAAGATGGGGGTCACAGATGGGGGGTGTCACAGATGGGGGGCCACAGATGGGGGGTCTCAGATGGGGGTCACAGATGGGGGGGCTCCCACCACCCAGCTGACATGCCTGTGTGTCTTCCTCTTCCAGCTGTAACGTGTGACCCTCCGTCCCAGCCGGAGAACGGGTTCCTCTACTGCCCCGGGGAAGACCGAACCACGGGTTCTGCTTGCCTCTTCGGCTGCTCCCGGGGGTTCCTGCTTCTGGGGTCGTCGAATGTCACCTGCAGCAGCATCGGAACCTGGAGTGGACCTAGGCCTTTTTGCGCCAGTAATGATGTCTTCGTTGTCGTAAACCTAATTGCAGCATGACACAATGTGATGACAGGTTACATGCGACATCGTCAGTGGACATAAATAGACGAAGATGCATTGATGGTTTTAGGCTGTTCTGTCTTGGTTTCTTTCAGGTTATGAGTATGTGTTAATGGCTCTGGCTGGGGGAGTGGTCATCACCACTCTCTGTTGCATCTGTTTCTGTTTAACTCGCCACCGGAAAAGTAGGTCGAATCCACTTTCAGAACATTCCTGCATCTTTTCCTAAATCTGCTACTGTGTTTATTTGTGCATCTTACTATTAGTAAGCTTCCTTAAAGTGCATTAACATTTCTTTCCTGAAATGATTTCTTTTTCCTTGCCGTGATGTTTTCCGCCAGGAAAGAAACCTAACCGGCCGGGGTAAGAATCGCTCTGAAAATGTAAAAACAACATGAAAAGAATTGACACTTGGTGGATTGTTTAGGTATAGAACTGACATGCCTATTTCCTTCTAGAACACTTGACGAGGGGCCGACACCTTCCTGTGTAACAGGAGGAGAAGGGGGTCATGCTGAAACGTCAATCATGTTTCATTACTAATATACTTGTACGCATCCAGAATCAACAAACTTTTTCAAGTTTGTTCAATCTGCTATCTATAGTTTTATTACACATACACCGTTTTTGTTAGTGCCAGTTAAGGATGAAACAATTGTATGTGAGGTAAAAAGTTAATAAAAGCTACAATGTTCTACTTGTTGATTGGCGTCTGTGTCTGTTTGTGTGTGTGTGTGTGTTTGTGTGTGTGTGTTTGTATGTGTGTGTTTGTATGTGTGTGTGTGTGTGTGTGTATGTGTGTGTTTGTATGTGTGTGTGTGTTTGTATGTGTGTGTTTGTATGTGTGTGTGCCAGCATTCATAGACATGTGGAGGAAGTCTGATAGTGCCCTAAATATACTGCCAAATAATTGGGCTTTATCACACCAAATTGTTCCCAGCATTAGCACTTCCGTAATTGTCAGTAAGACTTTCAACACGAAGTATTGACTCATCTGGGCGGAGGGTTATAAAAAAATATCTGTCCATTTCATTTATTCACTCATTGACAATATGGAGGTAAGACTTTGTTTACCTTTAGGTGTTACATTTCCAAGTATCGTGCACGTGTAGACATATAAATTATATCGTTCAAACCTGCTGTGTTTTGGTTCATTAAATGCTGAAATTCCATGTTCCTCAGGCTTTGATCCGTTTTAGACCGAGCCAATACTACAGATTTCTAGCCGCGATCCTGATAACATTCAACCACGGTAAGATGCCAAACGGTTCCTCGAAGTTTACCACATCCAGACCAAACCACGCAACTTCGGTCTTGCGAGTCGACCAGATTCATCTTAGACGGCCCCTGTGCTCTCCTTGACTGCAGACTCGAGGGGCCAGAGAGGCGTAGAGGCGTGGATGTATAACTACAGCACCGTCCCCCCGCGAAACTGGGATTCAGCCCGCCAATGGTGCCGGCAACACTTCACTGACATGGTGGCCATCCAGAACCAAGCAGAGATCTCCTTCCTCAACCAGCTTCTCCCTTTCAACCCGGACTACTACTGGATAGGCATCAGGAAGGTCGAGGAGGTTTGGATTTGGATGGGGACCGGAGCCAGGCTGAGCAGCGAGGCGGAGAACTGGGCTGACGGGGAGCCCAATAACAGGGGCGCCGGACAGGACTGTGTGGAGATCTATATCAAAAGGTCCAAGGACACGGCCAAGTGGAACGACGAGAACTGCAAGAAACGGAAAGGAACCGTCTGCTACACAGGTGCGTGTGTGTGTGTGTGTCTGTGTTTGTCTGGTGTGTGTAGTTTGTGTGGGTGCTTTAATGCATCCACGAAAACCACACTTTAATCCAGAGCATCAGTGTTTTGTGTGAGTGTCTTCTCGTCTGTGTGTTTTATATACTCTTGCAGTGTTTGGTCAGTGCGTTTGTCCATAACTCCTGTGTGTGTATGTGTGTGTGTGTGTGTGTAGCTTCCTGTTCCGCTCAGTCCTGCAGCGTCCATGGGGTGTGTGTGGAGACCATAGGAAACTACACCTGTCGTTGCCACCCTGGCTTCCTGGGCCCCAGGTGTGAAGGTGAGCTCTCCCTTCGTACCAAACCCAAACAGTAGCCTGAATACACAACATCTGCTGTTGTGTATTCAGAATCACAGATTGTGCTTGTGCATGTGCACTATTTGTCCAACTTCTCAAACAGACATTTTTGGGTGTATCCTGTCTCTCTCTTTCCCGCTCTATCTCACTCTCGCGCTCTCTCTCTCTCTCGCGCTCTCTCTCCCTCGTGCTCTCTCTCTTTCCCTCTCTCGCTCTCCTTTTCTCTCCTCGCTCTCTCTCGCTCTCTTTTTCTCTATCTCGCTCTCTCTCTCTCGCTCTCTTTTTCTCTCTCTCGCTCTCTCTTTCTCTCTCTTGCTCTTTTTTTCTCTCTCTCTCTTGCTCTCTCTTTCACTTTCTCGCTCTCTCTTTCTCACTCTCGCTCGGTCTTCTTCACGCTCGTTCTCTCTTTTTAGAAGCTGTTGCATGCCAGCCAGTGAAGGACCCAGAGCAGGGGTCTGTTCTGTGTAATCACGCCCATGGAACCTTCCGGTTCAACTCCACTTGCCAGTTTAGCTGCTCCAGGGGATACCACCTAGTGGGCAACCCAGTGTCAACCTGCCAAGCCTCTGGAAACTGGAATAAGCCTTCCCCTAAATGCCAAGGTACAAAAGTACCACCGTTTCCCCCATTTAATATAAGCGAAAAGTGAGAAACGCAATGATTCAAGTGCAATATAATCCGACAATACTTCCCCTTTTTAGTTCACCAGTGTCTGACCCTGCACAGCGCCCCCGGTGGTGGACGTATGAACTGCAGCCACCCGATAGCCCTGAACAGCTACAACTCCACATGCGAGTTCAGGTGTGATGAGGGCTTTGAGCTCATAGGGCTTGAAAAGATTCAGTGTGGCCACACAGGCCTGTGGACTGGCGTTGTGCCCAACTGTACAGGTAATATCACTTCACAGATGTATACAGGTTTGCATGTCTTCAACTTAACCAGTTTGGTTCCATTACACTTGTAAACAGAAGCAGTTCTTCTAGCTGTTACAGTTTTAGTAACAGGGAAATCAAACTGTGGCTATCTATCTACGTTGACTGACTGTCCCCTTGTCGACTCCCTCCACAGTGGTGAGCTGTCCTGTCCTGTCCTCTCCCTCCCTGGGTAACATGACCTGTGTCCACCCCCTGGCCCCCTTCTCCTACACCTCCACCTGCAGCTTCAGCTGTGAGGAGGGCTACTCTCTAACCGGAGACCACGCCCTCACCTGTCTTCCTGCCGGGAAATGGACCAATCACACTCCTGCATGTGAAGGTGCGTTCTATGGAAACACACTTTTTAGATTGTGGGTTAATGTTATCAAACAGACTAAAATGCACCAAAAAAAGCCTAGTATTTGTGTGTTCAGATGTCTAAAGTGTTGTTTTTTTTGGCAGTGGTGCAGTGCGACGCCCTAAACGTTCCCCTACGTGCCTCCATGAATTGTTTGGACCCTGTGAAACGGTTCAGTTATGGTTCTGCTTGTCGTTTCACGTGCGACGAGGGTTTTTTTCTAAGTGGATCAAATGCCACCCACTGCCTGTCCCAGGGCAACTGGAGCCAGACACTTCCTGTTTGTCAGGGTGAGACTAGTCCTCCTGGCATGGCTTGAACTGCTAAGTACAAATTTCGGAGAGCAATTCTGGACAGCAAAGTCTCGTACGGAAGCAAATCAGTCTTTGTCATGTTTTGAATTTTTAAATGGAAACTTAAACAACCATTAAGTTTGTTTGGTGTTGTTAGTATTGAATCAGAGGGCTGTTCAACGCCTTCAAAACAAGACTGCTGATTCGCTGGTCCGAGTTCTGCTTTGTGAGTGTGATTTCTTTCCCTTTGCCGCCCTTACAGTTTGGCCGTGCGACCCCTTAACCTTTCCCCGTCACGGATCCTTGTCCTGCTCTCACCCCCACGATACCTTCAGCTTTGGTTCCCACTGCGTGTTCTCCTGCGCAGAGGGCTTCCTGTTAAATGGCACTGCCCAAACCGAGTGCTCCTCTCTTGGCCTGTGGACCAGTGAAGTTCCCCTCTGTCAAGGTAAACGGTCTTCCCATCCAAGCAAACCGTTTCCTGGAACACTTTCCCATCTGCTGGTTAAAATGCAAAGACACACGTTTGTGTTGGATAATAGGAGTGGTCAGTATGACCACGATCAATAAGTTTACTAGTTTATGTACCAGCCCACCGACTCAAAAACATTCTCTAGATGTCTGAAGGTTTCCTTACAATGTTCCGCTCCCAGACAGCAATTGTCCTTGTATCTTAGTTTTGACCTCTTCCTCATGCGTGACCTGATTTCTCTGCTTCACATCAACACCCACAGCTCGTCCCTGCCCCCTGCTGGCCACACCACCACATCACGGCTGGATGAACTGCAGCCATCCTTACTCCAGCTTCAGTTACAGATCCCGCTGCCAGTTTGGCTGCGACGAGGGCTTCCTGCTACAAGGAGCTCCCTCGATGAACTGCAACACTTCAGGACTCTGGAGTGAAAAAGTTCCTTTGTGCAAAGGTATGGCTCTTTTTCCAACAGCTTCTTGTACGTCTACGAACCCCGGGACACTAGGACCCTGCAGAATGCTGACCGTGTATACGGTACAGCTCGCTCCCATTCCATAGATCCCATTCGCTGAGTGAGGATTCTTACTATCTTGCTACCCCCCACAGCGGTGCAGTGCGAGGCCCTGTCCACTCTTCCCCCACCCCTGTCCAGGAACTGCTCCCACCCCCTGGGGAACTTCAGTTTCGGATCAGAGTGTCTCCTGTCCTGTGGAGAGGGACACTCTCTGACCGGCACCGAGGCGCTGTCATGTACGTCTTCTGGGCTCTGGAGTCACCCTCTACCGACATGCACCGGTGCGTACACATCAAACAACACCTGATGTATTTGTTAAGTTCTAGTATTTCTGAAATGACAACTAGTCATTACTAGTGAACTAGTAATAAGAATGTGTTTGCTTTAGATACTTTTATACAACAGTATGTACACTGGGGGTTTTGAACCAAGAACCTCTTGATCTCAGAGGCAAATGCTCTGCAGCTGAGCCACGCGTCCCCAACCAGTCCTTGTTCACGGCTCATTTGCACCCCACGCTTATTGACATGACGACAGTGTAACCCCCGTCTAGCCTGAATGGGGTGTGCGTGTGTGACACGACCGCGTGGTGATGATGGCGATTCCTGTTGTGTTTCCCAGCGGAGAAAGCTCTCCTGGGGAGGAGGGCTCTGATGTATGCTGGAGGAGCAGCAGGAGCACTCGCTGGGTTCCTCCTGCTGCTGGGAGCGGCTCTGCTGGTCAAACACCTGACCAAGAAGACCGGTGAGCCCTCGCTAACTCGCCCTTGTTAACTCGACCAGCAATAACTCGACCTCGCTAACTCGACCTCGCTAACTCGACCTCGTTAACTCCCCCTCGCTAACTCGCCCTCGTTAACTCAACCAACACTAACTCGGCCAACAATAACTCGACCTTGTTAACTCGACCTCACTAACTCGACCTCGCTAACTCGCCCTTGCTAACTTGGCCAACACTAACTTGACCTCGCTAACTCGACCTTGCGACACTTGCCCTCGCTAACTCGACCAACACTAACTCGACGCACACTAACTTGACCACGCTAACTCGATCTTGCTAACTCGACCAACACTAACTTGACCTCGCTAACTCGACCTCGTTAACTCGACCTCGCTAACTCGACCTCGCTAACTTGACCTCGCTAACTCGACCTTGTTAACTCGCCCTCGCTAACTCGACCAACAATAACTTGACCTTACTAACTCGACCTTGCTAACTCGACCTTGCTAACTCGACCTTGCGAACTCAACCTTGCTAAATCAACCTCACTAAGTCGACCAATACTAACTCGACTTCGCTAACTCTATACATAAGTTTATGTCTATATCATGTTCACTACCAGTTAAAGGTTTAGACGCACCTTCCCACTCAAATTAATGGGACAACGTTTCCAAACTTTTGACTGGTAGGGTATGTGCTCTCACACATAAATATTATGTATCCTTATTCAATGATGTTTAGCGTTATGTAATGTGACAGTCTTTCGTGTCCTGGCTTGAATTCTGTGCAGGCCAGCTCAACATGGGTAGCTCTTCCTTCATAGAAAGAGAAAATCCAGCCTTTCAACCCGACAACTGAACTGCC
Organism: Plecoglossus altivelis; assembly: GCA_036571765.1. Taxonomy (NCBI): domain Eukaryota; kingdom Metazoa; phylum Chordata; class Actinopteri; order Osmeriformes; family Plecoglossidae; genus Plecoglossus; species Plecoglossus altivelis. Next base: position 3,532,703 of record BROE01000026.1, read on the forward strand.
AGCGCTCAAAACTGAAGAACTCCTGAGACTCTTCCGTTTGGTCAAACTGTTTTGGCTGAGGAATGTCATTTTTGTACGATACTTTGTGTTAAGAATGAGGACTGTTCTTTAAACGATTGGAAATGGCTCCTTTACACTGTGATAATGTTTGTTGGTTGGTTTTCTAGAATGTCAACTTGAACAAGATACTAGATTGTTCGCTTTTTGAACTTTTCTCTTAGGGGCCCTTGTATGATCTGAAAATAAACGTTCTGATTTATACTTTACACGTTTTGAAATCATTCTGAAATCACACGTCCTGTAATGACAAACAAATCTAGTGGACCCTCGCACCAATGAAAACAGATATCTAGTAGACATGCCAACCAATGAAAACAGACATTTAGTAGACATGCCAACCAATGAAAACAGACATTTAGTAGACATGCCAACCAATGAAAACAGACATCTAGTAGACATGCCAACCAATGAAAACAGACATCTAGTAGACCTGCCAACCAATGAAAACAGACATCTAGTAGACCTGCCCACCAATGAAAACAGACATCTAGTGGACATGCCCACCAATGAAAACAGACATCTAGTAGACATGTCCACCAATGAAAACAGACATCTAGTAGACCTGCCAACCAATGAAAACAGACCCGAAACAGGAAGTACTCACCTGGGTTTCCTCTCACCAGGCTTGGAGTGTCGATTGCGTCAGTGGCCGTTCTCGCTTGCCTCCTTGCCCCCCCGGCGCCCCAGCGTGGGCACGAGGAGTTGCAGGGTCAATAGGTGAAGACCCATATGGGCAGGAGATGCTGCCAAGCGTCTACAAAGTGACAACCTGGCCTGTTCTCTGGCCCGACTGAAGCTCCGAGTCCCTGGGGAGGTGATCCATTATCTTAGCCGTCACCGGTGCCAAAGGCTGACACAGGAACGCAGGGACACCTTTGTGTGGCAAAGGTGACACCTCGACTCATCAACATCATCTCAATTCAGTTTTGCGACCAACAAATTGACCTGACTACCAGTTATCCATCTTTATATGTCCAGCTGTCTTGCAGTCTTGGACTCTATCCACCGAAATAAGTCATGTGTTTAATTTCTCACACAAAAAAAACACACAAAAACGAAGCTAACCCGGTAAGGTGCCATTGTTGTATTAGGTCATATTTAACTAATACCACATTCAAGGGTGCTTCTCGTTCAGCCGTAGACTGGTGTGCTCCAGCTTCTAGATTCTTCTACGAAGCGAGCGCATCTGTCTCTTAACTAAAGCAGCGTGACGCCAATTATAACGGTTAAAAGACAGAGGGTTTGTGGTCTCGGGGGTTGGCACAAGGAGTGCAATAAATTACCGAACTGTTGACAGGAAACTGCTTGGCTGCCATCAGAATAATAAGGAGGTTATTGCTGCCCGCTGTGCCCGTATGATCACGGTTTTGATGATTTTTTTTTCTCCTCTCACCGGACGCTGCTGGTAACAACTTGTACATCTGCCAAGAGTACACCGGACACACAAACGCACACACACACACACACATACAAACACACACACACATGCACATCAATAGCTAGACACTAGATCTGTGCTTTTGCTAGTGAAGTTACGCATCCACTATACTGTTCTTCTTGAAAATTACATGGTTTCAAAAGGACAGGTGTGGTTTGTGTGTGGGGTTCGTTTTTGGAGGTCCTTCCACACACACACACACACACACACACACACACACACACATACACTCCACCTATCTTACTTCAACACTCCTTGGCTGCTTGGCAGCAACATTCCTTGGTGACAGACAGTTAGATTGTTCCTGACCATTGACTTGCGCTCCTGTGCTCCATGAGGTCTGATTTCATAGTAGGAAACGTGAGATGGGCCCTGGCGGGTTCACGGCCGGGGCAAGGAGGCACAACACACACTGGCGCTTCATATCTGTGTGTCACACAGCCCAGTCTACCCTAACACGGCTTTCAGCCCCTCCGTTGTCTAGAGTCCCCCTCCCCACAGTCCGTGACCCTCTCCTCCCCAGGATCGGTGCATTCCAGCTGGGGATGGCGCCTGGGTGGTCCCCCCCCCCCCCCCCCCCCCCACCTCCACCGTTTGGGCCGGAGGAAGGAAGGCAGAAAAATGCAGCGTGGGTTTTCCGAGCGAGGGGAGCACAATGTGAGCGTTGATGACGGGCAGCGTGGATGTGATCCTTACCTGGCAGGTGACCCTCCCTGCTGTCATACCTCCGCCCTCCGCGACCCCCAGAAACCATCCCCCCTCGAGCGGCTCCTGCGTGACCGGCAGACGGAGCGCCATGTCTGGGGCAATCTGTCACCCAGATTGGGCCGATAAGCGGCGTGGACTGACCGACCCAGCAGTCACCCTCAGGATGAAACACCCTCTCCGCACTCCTGTCAGTTCCAATACTTGGATCAATCCTGAAGTCTTCACAAGAATCCGGACAACCCGCCTATGTAACATACACTGTTTTATTCAAAGTTGATTCACTCTGGCCACAAAACAAGCCCACGAACAAATAAATACAAACACACATCAGAAGTTATGTACAGAAGTAGATATGTTACATTCTCACCTGGTCTTCAAACACAGGTTAAAAGACCTCAGGTTAAGGGGTGCAGCTTTTGTCCCACAAATATGACAGATGTCATATTTAATGACAGCAAAAAAAGCAGTCTCGCCCACATCTTATAACAAACTTCCCCGGCAAAGTCTTGCTTTCATACAAAGCCCATATACACTCCAGGAGGATTCCTTGATGATGGGGCCTTGATTTCTTAAGCAGTGGAGGGGAGACCCAGGGAGGGGGGGTGGGTGGGTGAGAGGCACATACCCAGGGAGGGGAGGGTCTTGGTGGGGAGATCAGGAGGTGAAGTAGGAGTCCTGCATGGAGCAGAGACGATCGATGGGCGTGAGCAGGGAGGAGTCGCCCAATGAAAGACAGGAGCCATCTCCTAGGTGACAGAGCGGGACCACGTCCATGTTGTCGTACAGTCCTCTGCAGCCTGAGGAGAACAGGAAGTGACGTCGATCAAAAGGGGTGGGAGCGAACTGATCTGTCAGTATGACAACAGAGCAGGTTTGGTGCTGTGGGGAGCTGTGACCACAAGGGGGCACCCAACTCGCAGGATGAAGGTTGTGTCGTGGATGACTATTTTCCATGACGCTCCATCACTAGTTGTTTGGGAACACACGAGAGAAGAAAGGCTACACCTTTTCAACATCTTTTCAACACTGGGAACCACACTTGGTAAGACTGGGAAGACCTGCAATACCAGTATTTCCAGAGTGGTCATTCAAGCCTTATGACTGTCCAGCGGCTGTTGGTAAAGCTTGTTTCTGCCTCGAAATGTTTCCATATTCGTCTGTTTAGTAGAAAAATAAATGTGGCGGTAACGAGGAACATGGCGTGTAGGTGCACATGGCGTGTAGGTGCACATGGCGTGTAGGCTTGTAGGCGTGTAGGTGCACATGGCGGGTAGGCTTGTAGGCGTGTAGGTGCACATGGCGTGTAGGCTTGTAGGCGTGTAGGTGCACATGGCGTGTAGGGTTGTAGGCGTGTAGGAGCACATGGCGTGTAGGGGTGTAGGTGTGTAGGCGTGTAGGTGCACATGGCGTGTAGGCGTGTAGGTACACATGGCGTGTAGGCGTGTAGGTGCACCGCGGGGGGTGTTGTACCGTAGGGGTGCATGTGGTCTCCAGGCATCTGAGGGGGGGTAAGGCCCTGCTTGAAGGGATCCAGGTCATGCTGCTGCTGCTCCAGGATAGTGACCCCTAACTGCTGCTGCTGCTGGAGGCTGTGGTATGACCCCAGGGGATCCAGGTCAGAGGTCAGACTGCCACAGGAGGGGGCTGCTGGCGGAGACGGGAAGGAGGGGAGAGCATGTAACGGACGTCTGTCTGGAGGTATGTTTATGGCGTGACTGTTTGTGTGTGTGTTGGGTGTGTGTGTTTTGAGTGTGTGTGTGTTGGGTGTGAGTGTGTTTTCTGTGTGTGTGTGTGTGTTGGGTGTGTGTCTCTACCTGGGTGAAGCGCTGGGTGTGTGTGTTGGGTGTGTGTCTCTATCTGTGTGAAGCGCTGGGTGTGTGTGTGTTGGGTGTGTGTCTCTACCTGTGTGAAGCGCTGGGTGTGTGTGTGTTGGGTGTGTGTCTCTACCTGTGTGAAGCCCTGGGTGGTTCTGATGCTCCTGTCTTGAGGACTGTTGTTGTTGCTGCTGCCTTCTGGCTAGTTTCTTCATCTACCACAAAATAACCCACATTTCAAACATAACACGTCTTATAGACACACAGCGTTAATGTATATGCTGTCAAATTACATCTCACTTTCTAGCCAGTCAGTCAGTCGGACCATGCAGTCAGCAAAAACACGTGCACTAGATTGAAACTTGTTAATTGTAGGGAAAAGACAGCGTGTCATTGAGGTAGGAGGAAAAGCCACACACACACACAGTTGCTTTGTAAGGAAATACAGCCGTAATCGTCAGGGAATCTACAGGTGAGATGTCATTGGTTTCCTCAGCAAACAGATAACCTGACTGATATCCAGATTGGCAAAGCTACCTGCCGCCGAAAGAGTCCCCTTATTAATGAGGACGTATGGAAGCTTCTGGGTGGGAGGTGGGAAACAGGGGGAGGGGGGGAGGCGAGGGAGCGAGGGGGGGGAGGGGTACAGCGAGGGGGACATAGGGGGGGAGATTCACGTTACCTTGGCTCTCTGGTTTTGGAACCAGACTTGGACGACTCGCACACTCAGACCAGTCTCTGCTGCCAAGGTCTCCCTTACCTTGGCGGAGGAGGGTCGAGAGAGAAAGAGGGAAGGAGGGAGGGAGAGATTTAAAAAGAGAAGGAAGGAAGTGAACTGAAGGTGACCCCCACGGTCTGCACAGAATGGACCGTCAACCTAGGAAAACGGTCCCTGAAAAGATTTGGCGGTTTGGTGTTGTGAAGGAGGACAGGTTCCGTGGTGTGTCCGAGGGCCCCACCTTTCGGCAGGGCTTTGAGGAGACCTCGAAAGATGCTTTGAAGGCTCGTCTTTGCTGCGTGGTGAGGATGGTGCGTGGGCGCTTGGGGCGTTTGTGCTCGGGGTCCTCTGCCCCACCGCGTCTGGCGGAGGACTTGACGCCTGCCCCCTCTTCCTCCTCCTCTTCCTCATCGCTCTTACCTGCGAGAAAAGGACGACGGAAGGAAGAAAATGAGGACGCGCTAAAACACACATGCACACGCACGCACGAACGCACGCACGCAAACACACACGTAAACACAAACACATAAAAACACACACGACAGTACAAGCACACAAAAAGACAAAAAATACACCACACAAACACACAGAAACACACACATACCAGCACATGCACACACAGAAATACACACACACACACAAAAACACACACAAACATACTAGCACATGTACACACAAATACACACACAGAAACACACACACACACATACCACCACATACACCCACAAACAGAAATACACACACACACACAAAAACACACACATACACTCCTTAGCACATGCAAACACAAACACACACGCACACATAAACACCATACCTGACTCTGAAGAGGTGGGGCTAGCCTGCCCCTGGTCGATGTCTCTGGCACACAGTAGCTGCCCCTCCCTGAGGACGCAGCGGTCTCCGGTCTGCAGCCTGCAGGCACACACGCTGCAGGTGAAGCAGCGCAGGTGGAAGACAGCAGCCCCGGCCTTCAGCACCAGCTCTGTCGGGGAGATGGCCTCCGTGCAGCCTCGACAACGCACTGCGAACAGTCTGCAGACCACACGGGGGAGGGGGGGAGAGAGAGGAAGAGGGAGGGATAGTAAAAACATCCTCTCTCTCTCCCCTTCTCTCTCACTCTTTCCCTCTCTCTCTCCCCTTCTTTCTCTCCCCCCTTCTCTCTCTCCTCCCTTCTCTCTTTCCCCCTTCTCTCTCTCTCTCTCTCTCCCCTTCTCTCTCACTCTTTCTCTCTCTCTCCCCTTCTCTCTCACTCTTTCTCTCTCTCTCTCCCCCCTTCTCTCTCTCCCCCC
>BROE01000026.1:3538742-3551779 GCA_036571765.1 Plecoglossus altivelis
CACACTGCTGCAGTGAAGCAGCGCATGTGGAGACAGCAAGCCCGCTTCAGCACAGCTCTGTCGGGGAAGTGGCCTCGTGCAGCCTCGCAACGCATGGACAGTCTGCGACCACACGGGGGAGGGGAGGAGAAGAGGAGGAGATGTAAACATTCTCTCTCTCTCTCTCTCACTCTTTCCCCTCTCTCTCCCCTTCTTTCTCTCAGTCTCTCCCATACTCTCTCTCTCCATTTCTATCTACTCTCTCTCTCTCCCCCTTCTCTCTCTCTCTTCTCTCCTTCTCGTTCACTCTTTCTTCTCTCTCCCTTCTTCTCTCACTCTTTATCTCTCTCTCTCCCTTCTTCTCTCTCCTTCTTCTCTCCCCCTTTTCTTTCCCCCTCTTTCCCTTTATCTCTTTCTCTTCTCCTCTCTCTCTCTCTCTCTCTCTCTCTCTCTCTTCCCCCCTTCTCTCTCTCTCCCTTCTCTCTCTCTCTCCCCCTCGTCTTCTCCCACTCTCTTCCCCCTTCTTTTCTCCCCGCCTACTCTCTCTCTTTGTCATCTGTCAGTTTGTCGACAAGCACTCCCCCCACCACAGCCCCTCGCATGTTCCCTCGGAGCCCTCGAACCAAGGCACTAGCCGGCTTTTAGCTGGGAGTCAATACACCGCCCTCTCTCTCTCTCTCTGTCTCTCAAATCCCCCCCGCCCCCCCCGGACTCGCTTAACTTCCCCAGACACTCAAGACACATACCCCTAGAGTGGCGAGCGTGCATCTTAGCGCCTGGCAACCGTGCTGGTGGGGGCTAAGCCCCAGGGAGGGGGGGCAGAAAAAGGCTCCGCGGGCCGTGGCTCCAGCCCTGTGGGGGGGGTGTGTGGTGGGGGGGGGTTCAGGGCTCCCGGTAGGAGAGAGGCCGGGCTGCTGTTCCTGGGACTTATCCTCGGAATTATCCTTAAGTCTGCTTAACCGGGGCAGGACAAAGGCACAGCTGACCCCCTCGTGGAGGGTCCATTGTCTCCCTCTTTGGCACGGAGACTTGGTGGGTCTGTCAGACAGGATGGTGCGTCATCGCTCTGGGTGTGAGGAGGGAGGGAGGGAGGGGAGGGGTTCCCGGTTTGATTAGGTCACCAGCAGAGTCGCCATAGATACATGAGCTGGTGACTGCTCGGTTTAGAACTGCGCTTTGACGCCTCAAGTCTTGCTGTTCTTTAAGAGTTTCTGAGGTGTGCTGGAAGACTCGAATGGTGAAACGTTTCCTAAAGGCGAACGCGAAGACCGTTGTGCGTTAGGATCAGCAACGTTGCCGTTTACCATGCAGGTTTTAGAAAGGTCGATTTCAGACAACGAATCAAAACGTTTCCGATTCAACATTCTGGATCTTTGGAAACGTTTCAAGTGTTATATTTGGTACGCAGACACAAACAAACATTCCAAAAAACGCTGTTATGAAGAGGTGTGAAATACAACATTCAGAAACTTGGCATTGCTGGGAGCTATTAGTGTTGCCGTGGTGTCGCCAGGGTAACCGTAGAGCTCATTCTAAGAAGCTCTGAAGAGTCAGACGGGATGGCTGACCAATCCTGACTGTCTGGCCACAGCATCCATGCTCTGAGAAATCACACGGAGGCAGGGAAGTCTATGGAATGTGCATTCCTGTGCTAACAATGCAGGCAGCACAGTAGCGCTAGTCAAAGAGGCATACCATGTCCCATCAAAATACAAAAATCTTTCACGTCATTCTTTTTTTAGATCGCGTGTGACACAGTATTAAGTTGCAGAGTTGAAAAGTGTTATTCAAAATATATATATATTATTTTAAAACTTTTCTTAAAATTCAAAGTTTCCATTGCGCACTGTTGGTCACAGTATAGGTCATTTCTCCTGCTGTATCTGACCACAACCTATGTAGAGGTCTGTAATAATGCTAGCGGCACTCATGGTAAACCTAGTGAAACAGCCTAGTCTGATCCTGCATTCGAGAGTTTACAATGGTGATTCACAGGCTTGTAACTGTCCAAGTTGACCGGGGCCCCACTCTGACACACGGGTAAGTCGCGGTGGTTAATATTTAAACGTTTCCATTGACATTATCGGCCCTGAGGTCTTGCCAGGAAGACTGGAACGCTCAGAGACAGAAAAAACGGTCACGGTGAATTTTAGCAACAGGGGGTAGAGAGAGCAGGCCATCTTCCTAGAGGAAGGTACTATCTCATGCAGCGACCAACCAGGTCAGGGTGATGTGTCCGACGCACAGATGCACGCACACGCAGGTGTGCACGCATCCACACTCACACACGCGTGAACACAAGCTCGTATGGGTGTACGCGCAAGCCCTCGCATAGACACACACACGCCGAGAATACTCAGGTACGCACTGGTCTATGCACGTACACACAGACATAGCATAATGCATGTACCCACATATACACACGTAGGATCATGCATGTACACACCAGCACGCATGCACACACACGCACACACACAGACATAGCATAATGCATGTACACACCCACACACATGCACACACACGCACACACACACAGGATCATGCACATACACACACACACAGGATCATGCACACACACACACACAGGATCATGCACATACATGCACACACACAGGATCATGCACATACACACACACACACACAGGATCATGCACATACACACACACACAGGATCATGCACGCACACATACACACACAGGATCATGCACGCGCACACACACACACACACACACAGGATCATGCACATACATGCACACGTTGGCCAGATTGACGTGTTGTTCCTGGGCTGGCTTCTAAACCTGACCTTTGATGCAGTCTGTTGCTGGACAGGAAGACAGATCCTGTTTCTGGATCAGGTGAACACACACAAACACAGCCAGCGCTCAGACAAGGACCTGAGGGTCAAGTGGACCGCTGATCTGACGGCTGATCTGACGGCTGATCTGACCGGTTCAGCTGGTTGATAGATTGGAGAGCAGATGGGCGATCTGCTGTCCAATCTATCAACCAGCTGAACCGTTCAGCCCTTTTCCTCTCCTGTAACGATCCAGCCGATCTAACTCTGGATCTGATTCTGGATCCGACTCTGGATCTGGCTCTGGATCTGACTCTATATCTGACTCTGAGTCTGGATCTGACTATATCTGACTCTGGATCTGAGTCTGGGTCTGACTCTGGATCAGACTCTGGGTCTGACTCTGGGTCTAAGTCTGGATCTGACTCTGAGTCTGAGTCTGGATCTGACTCTATATCTGACTCTGGGTCTGAGTCTGGATCTGACTCTGGGTCTGAGTCTGGATCTGATTCTGGGTCTGACTCTGGGTCTGACTCTGGGTCTGACTCTGAATCTGACTCTGGGTCGAATTCTGGATCTGAGTCTGGATCTGACTCTGGATCTGTCTGTCAGCCCTCACCGCAGGTACAAGGGGCTGAACCTGAAGGAGAGATGCAGAGGGAGCTGCTGGCCCCGTTCAGTATCTCTCAACTCTGAGACCATAGCAGGTCACAATGTGTGTGCATAAGGGAGGGAGAGAGAGAGAGAAAGGGAGAGAGTGAGGGAGAGAGAGAGGGAGAGAGAGAGAGAGAGGGAGAGAGAGAGTGTGTGAGGGAGAGAGAAATAGAAACAGAAGAGAAAGAGAGAGGAGAGGAGAGAGCGGACAAGGAGAGAGTTGAAGAGAGGAGGTGAGAGTGGAGGTGAGAGAGTAGGTATCAGGAGAAGAGAGTAGAGAGAGAGGAAGAGGAGTAGAGGAGAGAGATGAGAGAAAAGAGACAGGGGGGTGGGAGATGACAGGAACCCTTACTTTCCGCCCCTCTGTTCTGCGTTTTTGTTTTTTGTTTTTCACTCGTTTTGTTTTGTTTTCGTTTTCCATATTCTTCTGCTCACTTCGACAGTTGGGGGGGAGGCGGTTTCGCGTCGTCTGCCTCTTCCTTCTGAGGGCGGCGGCGACATCGTTTGCCCGTCCGGCCGGTTGGCACCTGGTGCGGCGTCCGCTGCGCGTTCGGCTGCGCTCCCTCTTGATCCCTAGTGATTCCAAAAAAGCCAGGAAACCATTAGTTTGTAAGAATACTACCTCAACCATTAAAGATAAACACAACTACTTGGCTAACTATAACAACCCAAAGCACAGCCGCCTCCGCCCCGGCCTTTTTTTTTTTTTTTATTTATTTTTTTTTTTTTTCTCTATCAGAAAAACACACAAAACAACAACCCCATGTGTCTTTTTCGATTTTGAAAATGATGGTGGAAGAGTCGGGACAAAGCTTTTTTATGTTTTTTTTTTGTTGTTGGAAAAAGAAAGAAGGAAAGAGGAAAACCCTTATTATTGTGCCGCTGCCCCCTTTTTTGCCCCTTCCGCCTGCCTGTCGCACTGTCCCGTGCCCATCAGTTTTTAGCTGTTTGTGCCCCCATCTAGCCGCGTCGGCAAATCAGGCAAAAATCACGAAAGGCGAAGGTGCGGGGGAGGGTCCCTCGGGGGCGCCACGGCTTGGCCACCCGGGCCCGCGGGGCTCCTCAGACGGGGCGGCCAGCGGGCGTCACTGAAGTGGAGAGCGGCGACGGCCAGGCGGCGGACATCACGAGGCTACAACATAGAAAATAAAATAGGAGGGCGCACTCCCCCCCGGCCCCCGCCTCGACTGTCGCCCGCCCGCCGCCCCGTCGCTATTGGCGGGAAGAAAAGAACGAGGTGGGAGTCGATCCTAAGGCAGGCCCTTTCTTCTTGGCAAAGCTGTGTAAGGGAATGGGGTGAGGTGTGTACGTGTGTGTGTGCATGTGCATGTGTGTGTGTAAGGGAATGGGGTGAGGTGTGTATGTGTGTGTGTGCATGTGCATGTGTGTGTGTAAGGGAATGGGGTGAGGTGTGTGTATGTGTGTGTGTATGTGTGTGTGTGCATGTGTGTGTGTAAGGGAATGGGGTAAGGTGCATGTATATGTGTGTGTGCATGTGTGTGTGCGCGTGTGTGTGCACGTATGTGTGTGTGTGTGCGTGTACGTGTGTGTGTGTACGTGTGTGTGTTCTATCTGACGATGCCATATGCTGTCCCCAGCTTGCTATTGCCACACCAATGGCTCTTGAAAATATAACACATTTTGACAATGTGTCAGTTGAGCTTTACCCCAGATCGAGCGCTGTTTGTATATGGAGGTGTGAGTGTGAGTGTGAGTGTGTGTGTGTGTGTGTGTGTGAGTGTTCTCACATTCCAGGGCCCAAGACGCCCCTTCCTCCTGCAGTCACCTTGTTCACCAAGGTGCATTGTGTTACAATCCCTGGACTCACACACACACACACACACACACACAATACTATACACAGAGACACACACACTCACACAAAGACACTCACCACATTTATATAAACACATACACATACCACACTTACACTGATATACAAGAAATCGAAAAACGATTCAAATTTTAAAAGGGCTACACAAACATTAAACTGAAATTTTAATAAGCGCAGGAGTAATTATGATTATTTTTTAATCTAAATATCCATGAGAAATTAAAGAAAGATATGAATCAATGACATACAATTACACAATTTCTCCTTCATACGCACGCACACACACACACACACACACACACACACACACACACAAACACACACAAACACACACAGACACACACACGCTAGTCAAGGGCAACAGGAAGACTCTGACTACAGTGGTTTTGACGCAAATCAAATATCTGCTGGTACAGCCTCAAATATTAATGCTACTTAATGCAATTCTGGCAAGTAAGCATGAATTGATTCGCTAAAGTTTTTCTATTGTATATTCTCAGGCTTATTCAATAAATTATTACCTGTGATGGATTATTAATTGTTATGGCATTCTAATGTGATCACGTCACAAGAGATGCAATAAATGCATCTGAACAGCTAGGTTAGTATTTAGCTAAATAACTGGGTTTGTCTGTGTTATCTTTTACAATTTGCAATCAAGCAGTTCACTTTATCTAATCATAATCTTCTGGCAAATATTCTGCCGCTTGTTTAAAATAACTGAGATTTTAGGCTTCCAGCGGATCAGATTTTTCCTCTTAGCTTTATCTTCACAAAGACATCCAATTGTTTTCTTTATCTAATGGTCCATGTCAAACTATAATGAAATCTGTACTTTTATATTTTGTATGCTTCAAACAAGGGAAACTTACATAGAGTGATTCCGAATTAATAGGCCTATTAATACATAATTGTCTCTGCGTGTCAATCAATGTTGAACCAGCCGAAATGCCTTCAACGCTACAACCAAAAAATTATCAAACATTTCCACCAGCACTTACTTCGCATAGTCCAGCTTGCAATAAAGTTTCTTGTCTCGCAAAAAGCAAGAATGCTTTAACTGGTCTCCGCAAGCCACGCATCGCACACACCGCTCGTGCCACAGCCCGTCGTTCACTCTGAGCAGGTATTTATCAAGAATGATACGACGGCATCCCGCGCACGCTGTTCTTTCTGTCATGCCTGCAAGAAAACGTTATGATGGATTTAGTATGGACCACTGTAAAAACGAACACTAATATTACGATTAGAATGAGTCTATATAAAATCATGTAAATGTCAAATTAAGTGAGAAAGTTTCATTCAATGTCGGGGTTTTTAAAACTAAATGCCTAAGAATGTGTAGACTAAAATGTGTAACTTTGACAAAAGGCTAACACTTCAGAAAAACGTTTTTAAAATGTAACATATAAAATCACAAATTTGGTTCAAGTTTGTGAAATCCAACTGCCCCCCAAAATATTACTAATTGCAATAATCATTAAACATAATGATCTGCTCACCAAGTAAAGACGTAGGGTGTTCCACCATTGTTGATCTAAGTACAATTCTAAAAGGGGAAACAATGTTGTCATCTTTGCAAATAGTGAGAACAAAATCTACAATGTACAAATGATAAACAACTAAAGTTTTACATGGTCGTAAATATGAAATTAATTTACACTGACGCAAAAATGGTTAGGTTCATTCATTCATCCAGGAACAGTTTAAATTTAGACAGATCCGTTTTGTCTACCTGGAAGCAATCTCGATTAATGAGAATCAAACAATAGCCGACCTACCATTCAACTTGTTGAGTTGTTATGTTTAGTTCTGTACGAATCCGATATTTTTGATCATATGTGATCGGACAAAAAAGAACGGAGGGTGTCCGGAGAAACCGGAGATAACAACTTTCTCTACTGCAGACGGGCGATTCCGGTTCCTCCTCGGTGTGTAGTAGTTATCGAGTAGGCCTTTTTTATCTATCAATTAACCCATTACCAAGTGAGCTTACGAGAGAGAGAGAGAGAGAGAGAGAGAGAGAGAGAGAGAGAGATATCTGTCCCCTACGGATACCTGCGCATTAAACAGGAACGTCTTCTCCCATCCCTCTTTCTCTCGCCCCCCCCATGTCCTATAAAAGAGAATTGTCAGTTGGATGTATATAACTTTCACTCACCTTTACTTGAATATTAAAAGAAATTAATGAGATTACTTCCATAAAATGAAACCTTCAAATTGTCCCTCACAATAAAGAATATTGCAAGGCCAAAATACTTGATGATTGTAGGTATCCGAAAATTGCGTATTTTTTGGTGTTTGCATAATAGGCTGAACATGCAAGTGACATGCTCTGGTCTTAATTTAATGGTCTGGACTCAATCTGACTCAGATATTGTGAATCTCAAGCCAGTTCGCTTGTATCCTTCCAGCAGGACTGCTGTCGCCATCTACTGGTAGGGGAATAAAACTGCAGGTATTCGTGTGCTTGTGCAAAAGGAAGCCACAAATGATATGGAAACACGTGCATTTTAAATAATTTTATTCTGGTAAAATTCTAAAATGCATTTTAGAAATGTTGGGATGGATGTTTTCTGTTTTGAACAATTAATCTTTGAATATTTTTTTTCTTCATATTGCATTGGCTTGCTGTTGTGTACACTTGAAATTATCTATTTACAAAACAGGATCTGTTAATTCTATTAGAATTCATTTTAACAGTGTAGTTTCTTTTAAACCCCCCCCCCCTTAGAACCAACCCCCCCCCCCCCCCCCCCAAAAAAAAATACAAATTTTGACATTAATAATAATTTGTGCTTGGTACAAAATATGTGTTCGTTTTACAACTTGAATCAAGTTTCATCTGTATATCAATTACATAGTGGGGTTATATACAGGGACAGGGGGACTTGTGTCATGTGATCTGGTGTGGTGCTTCAAGCATCTCCATGAGGAAGGTATCTATGGGCGTGTCTCCAATCAGCTTGAAGAAGAACAGATGCTCCAGACATTTGAGCCCTATGGAGCGCAGGGCAGGGAGGCGGAGCAGCAGTTTGGCAAACCTGGAAGAACACAACAACAGTGATGTAGTTGAATAATATTATCCCCTAATAATTGAAAAGAACAGGGAATTTAGGGCTGGAGGTGCTCTGGGGTGGAGTGTTGGGGCTAGGTGCTCTGGTGTGGAATGTTGGGGCTAGGTGTTCTGGGGTGGAGTGTTGAGGCTAGGTGTTCTGGGGTGGAGTGTTGAGGCTAGGTGTTCTGGGGTGGAGTGTTGAGGCTAGGTGTTCTGGGGTGGAGTGTTGGGGCTAGGTGTTCTGGGGTGGAGTGTTGGGGCTAGGTGTTCTGGTGTGGAGTGTTGAGGCTAAGTGTTCTGGTGTGGAGTGTTGGGGCTAGGTGTTCTGGGGTGGAGTGTTGGGGCTAGGTGTTCTGGTGTGGAGTGTTGAGGCTAAGTGTTCTGGTGTGGAGTGTTGAGGCTAAGTGTTCTGGTGTGGAGTGTTGAGGCTAAGTGTTCTGGTGTGGAGTGTTGAGGCTAAGTGTTCTGGTGTGGAGTGTTGGGGCTAGGTGTTCTGGGGTGGAGTGTTGGGGCTAGGTGTTCTGGGGTGGAGTGTTGAGGCTAAGTGTTCTGGGGTGGAGTGTTGAGGCTAGGTGTTCTGGGGTGGAGTGTTGGGGCTAGGTGTTCTGGGGTGGAGTGTTGGGGCTAGGTGTTCTGGGGTGGAGTGTTGAGGCTAAGTGTTCTGGGGTGGAGTGTTGAGGCTAAGTGTTCTGGGGTGGAGTGTTGAGGCTAAGTGTTCTGGGGTGGAGTGTTGGGGCTAGGTGTTCTGGGGTGGAGTGTTGAGGCTAGGTGTTCTGGGGTGGAGTGTTGGGGCTAGGTGTTCTGGGGTGGAGTGTTGGGGCTAGGTGTTCTGGGGTGGAGTGTTGAGGCTAGGTGTTCTGGGGTGGAGCGTTCTAGGCATGTCTTGCTCACCTGCCAGGCTGGTCGGGGTACTTCTGTTTGGTGTAAGATTCTAGGGAGGCGTAGACCTTCTCTCTAAGTCCTTCCACTTCTGGGGGGTTGGACAAGCCCTTGGCATCTGCAGGAACAGAGACCCAGTCAGACAAACCAAATCATCAGTCAGTCACACAACAGCAATGTTTATAAGAGTCCGATGAGACCGTATGTACAGTAATAGATGCTTTATTGGAAATAACAAATTATTAGTCTAAGACAAGAGCGAGGATGTGCAGTGCCTCCATAACCTACTCTCGGATCAACAATCATAACTGATGATGGTCGCATCCCACATTGATTAGACACAAGGGTCATGAGTTCACAGCCATTAAGATCAGTTCCAGTAACATTCTCTCAATTGAACAGAGGACATTATTTCCCTTGTGTTCGTGTGTGTGTGTGTGTGAGAGAGAGAGAGAGAGAGAGAGAGTGTGTGTGTGTATGTGAGTGTGTGCATGTGAGAGTGTGTGTGTGTGAGAGCGAATGTGAGTGTGTATGGGTGTGTGTGTGTGTGAGAGAGAGAGAGAGAGAGAGAGTGAGTGCGTGTGTGTGTGCGTGTGTGTGTGAGAGCGAATGTGTGTGTGTGTGTGTGTGTGAGAGAGAGAGTGTGTGTGAGAGCGAGTGTGTGTGTGAGTGAGTGAGTGTGTGTGTGTTTCCACACTCACCAGGGTTAAACAGGACTATGGCGCGCAGACAGCCCAGCTCTGTCTTGTCCATCTGCATGTCCTTCATTTTGGAAACCAACTCCGTCAACACCCTATCAGACACACACACCGAGGAACGCGATGAGCGAAACACGACCAGAAATCGACCAGTCATCCAGGAGCAGCGGGAACGATGACGGCGTGCGGTTCAGCGCAGCTTTCAGGACGTCTCACCTGTCAAAGATGGAGCCGACGCCGGCGCTGTGGGCGCTGTTTCTATGAACGTGGAGCCCCGTGGCCAATAGGATTCCGTCTTTCACCGTGACCGAGCGGTGGGAGAAGGAAGCGATGAGGAGTTCGTTCCAGCCTTGGAAACAAACAAACAAAAAAGGCAATTGTAATTTTTCTAAGAGAGACTTTGGTGTGTGTTGTGTTTTCCCTCCACAGGCTACAAGGGTTCAGAGCTTCAGTAGAGTCGATGTGCTTCTATCCTCTCTTTGAGTTAGGGTCTGTGTGTGAAATATCTAACCAGCAGGGGTCAGTCTTGAGTCAGCTGTTCATGAACTCTGCTGACTCGACCTGGCAAAGTACCATGTCGGACTTGAGTTACGTTCAGTATAGGATTGAAGTGCCAATTCACATTCTATGATGCGGGAACCAAGTCGACGGAAATAGACACAGATATCGTTCGCCTGTGGCCCTGCGCGTTTCATGCAGGCGCGTGAGTGACTGAGGACATGGGTTTAAAAAGGTTCAATGTGTTTGTACTGTGTGTGTGTTTGTGAGAGTAAATGCCTAGAAGAAAGGTGTATGTGTGGGTGTGTGTGTGTGTTGGGGGGGGCGTGTATGTACGAGTGTGTGTTTGCAGTGTCTTACCTGCTCGTAGCAGGATGACCTGGTCGTCCAGCGGTAGCTCTGAAAAATGGGGGATCCTTTTTGCCCACTCCACCAGGGTGAACAGCTGCTTGTCTGCTGCCTGGCAAATGTTGGTGACCGGGTCATTGGTCTGGAGGGGGGTGGAGAGGACGTGGAGGTTAACACCCCATCTCCAGGAACACACCACAGGTAACCACGGGTCACCACGGGTAACCACAGCTTGACCATGTTTCAGTGTACTACTACGGTGTGTTCACTGTATGTTTGTGTAAGTGTCCAGAGAATCTAATCTAATCAGCCGTTATATCAGGTGGTGGGTGGTGTACTGTCTTGAATGCAGCAGGTGTTGAGTGGGTGGAGTACAGTCCAGACTGCAGCAGGTGGTGGGTGGGTGGTGTACTGTCTAGACTGCAGCAGGTGGTGGGTGGGTGGTGTACAGTCTGGATTGCAGCAGGTGTTGGGTAGGTGGTGTACTGTCTAGACTGCAGCATGTGGTGGGTGGGTGGTGTACTGTCTAGACTGCAGCAGGTGGTGGGTGGGTGGGTGATGTACAGTCTGGATTGCAGCAGGTGTTGGGTGGGTGGTGTACTGTCTGGATTGCAGCAGGTGTTGGGTGGGTGGTGTACAGTCTGGACTGCAGCAGGTGGTGGGTGGGTGGAGTACAGTCTAGACTGCAGCAGGTGGTGGGTGGGTGGTGTACAGTCTGGATTGCAGCAGGTGGTGGGTGGGTGGAGTACTGTCTGGACTGCAGCAGGTGGTGGGTGGTGTTTTGTCTGAGGGGTCCTTACAGAGTTACTGGGGCTTCCGTCAGCGTATGCCTCCGTCTTGGGCTCCACGGCCAACTCGGCGTCCAGGATCTTGTCCACAGGCATGTCCTCGTTGAAGCTGCTAGTCGACTCCACCTCGTTTTCCCCGCGCTCCTTCCCCCGCTGCCTCTCTTCCTGCACCGCTGCACATGGGGGCAAAGGGCAAAGGTCAAAAAGGTTACACTTCCTGTTACCCACCATGCAACGCAAACATGCTCAGAGACTCGCAACTGTCGATGACAAACGCAGACAGGATAAGTGGCGTGTCCACGAAGCGTGCTGACACACAGTGTGGACACTACACCTCCTCTCCTCCCCTGCCCCCCTCCTGCCCCTCCCCCCTCCTGCCCCTCCCCCCCTCCTGCCCCTCCCCTCCCTCCCCAGCACACGCACACACTTACACACACCTTCTCTCTTCATGCCCATGGCTAGGCACTTCTGATAACGGCAGTACTGGCAGCGGTTCCGCTGTCGTTTGTCAATCAGGCACTCCTTGCTGTCTCGACACGTGTACGTGAGGTCCTTCCGGATGGTTCTTTTGAAGAAGCCTTTGCAGCCTTCACAGCTGTACACGCCATAGTGCTTCCCTGGGTTAAAGAGTCGATAGTTTGTGTTGGACGTCTGGTACCAATTGTGGTTCGCAATTGTTATTTGGCTTTGGTTTGCTGTGGTTGAACACGTGTTTGCTCTCACTTTTGTCTCTTTCTCTCTTGCCATCCCTCTCTCATTCTGTCTTTGTAAATCTCTCTCTACTTCACCCCTCTACCTCTCCCCCTCCCTCCCTCACCTCTCGATCCCCCTCTACGTCTCCCCCTCACCTCTCTCCCTCACCCCTCTCTCCCCCTCTACCTCTCCCCCTCACCTCTCTCTCCCTCTCTCCCTTACTTCCCTCTCTCTCTCCCCTTTACCTCTCCCCCTCACCTCTCTCTCTCACCTCCCTCTCTCTCTCCCCCTCTACCTTTCCCCCTCACCTCTCTCTCTCTCCCTCACCTCCCTCTTTCCCTCACCCCTCTCTCCCACTCTCCCCCTCACCTCCATCCATCCCTCTCTCTCTCACCTCCCTCTCTCCCTCACCCCTCTCTCTCCCTCACCTCTCTCTCCATCACCTCCCTCTCTCATTCTCCCTCACCCCTCTCTCTCCCTCACCCCTCTCTCCCTCACCTCCTTCTCTCCCTCACACCTCTCTCTCCCTCACCCCCCTAGTCTCTCTCCCTCCTTTACCTCTCCCTCACCCCTCTCCCTCCCTCACACCCCTCCCGCTCTCTCTCTTTCTCTTCCCCCGTTCTCCAGCGCGCAGCGTACTCACCTGAGGAGCGGTCTCCACAGATGGCACAGATGTGTTTGGACATGCCTCCAGGGCTGGTGCACTGATAGTTGATGTTCCCCATGGACTGCAGGCCTGGAGGGGGCTTGATGTCCTCTGAACTACTGACGCTGTTCATGGAGTTCATCTGGAGACAAACACACGCGGGGGGGG
>BROE01000026.1:3560349-3586406 GCA_036571765.1 Plecoglossus altivelis
AAAAAAAAAAAAAACTATGGTCAGTCAACAACCACCAGGGAGACATGACCAAACAATTTGCGGTGGACCAAAACAACGTCGATGTGAAGGTCCAGCGCTCAAGGTCCCTCCGTCGCTCTGTATTGAGGGGGACCCTCCTCCCCCCCCCCCCCCCCCCCCCCCCCCCCCCCTCGCCCCCTTCACACATCCCGCATTCTGGGAAAACCCAAATTCCAGGTACTCGGGACAATACTGAGAAGAAAAGCTGGGAAATGGCCAACATCTTCTACCCTTTATTCGGTTTCCCCTTGCCTGTCTCCCTGTTGAACCCTGGTGTCCGACTGACCCCAAACCAGGACGACCCGACCCCCTGACCCCTGACCCCTGACCCCCCCCTATCCCTGTGTACCAACACCAGTAGAAAATAGATACGAGTTTCATCTCGTCTGACACAGAGAGGAACATCACTTTTCTTTCATTTCCTTTTTTTCCTTTCATTCCGTGTTCCAGAACAGGGGATTGTCATCACCTGTTCTGGAACATGCCGACTGCCTTAGAGGTCATGTTTTTGCATCTGTTTGCAAAGAAAAGAGGGTTTGTAAAGGAGAAACGGTATTTCTTCGCCAAGTCAACCGAGAGCATGAAAGATTTAATCAGGGCAAACAATCGACTGATGGAGAAGACGAACCAGCAGACTTCAGACCCTCTGTGCTGACAACAGTAGAGTCGTTTCAGGATTAACACCGGGCAGAGTATGACTAAAGCAGGAGATCAGGGTGCTAGACAGATATCCTTTATCCTGGCCATTAAAATCCCATTAAATGTGTTCTAATGTACCACACATTTATGGATGTGTTTTCACCAGTCTTTGGGTCGCTGGACAGGAACCAATCACGTGTCTCGCACAAGGCCAGCGTAAAGAATGGTAGGAAGAGCTGGTGGCATACTGAGATGAGGCCTCAAACGAATAGGAATGCAAGTCACAAGACACACACACACACACACACTGTCACACACATGGTACACACACACACACACACACACTGTAACCCCAGACTAACACACAGATAAATCACAGATCGTCTGGGTAGATATTGACTGATGACAACACGTGCATAAGAGGGTTCACGTCCAGTCCTCAACACCTTTCCAAACACAGGAAGGAAAACCACAGAGCGAGGGAAGGAGAGAGAGAGGGAGAGAGAGGGGAGAGAGAGATGGAAAGAGAGAGAGGGTGAGAGAGAGGGAGAGGGAGAGAGAGGGAGAGAGAGATGGAAAGAGAGAGAGGGCGAGAGAGAGGGAGAGGGAGAGAGAGGGAGAGAGAGATGGAAAGAGAGAGAGGGCGAGAGAGAGGGAGAGGGAGAGAGAGAGGGAGAGAGATGGAAATAGAGAGAGGGGGAGAGAGAGAGAGAGAGAGAGAGAGAAAGAGAGGGAGAGAGAGAGATGGAGAGTGAGAGGGAGAGAGAGGGAAAGAGAGAGAGAGAGGAAGAGAGGGAGAGAGAGAGAGATGGAGAGTGAGAGGGAGAGAGAGGGAAATAGAGAGAGATGGAGGGATTCACAGTGATAGAAGACAGACAGAAAACAGGGAGAGAGCGGTAGGGGGGAGGGGAGCGCAAAAGGAGGAGAAGAGAATGAGAATTGAAAGGTGTTGATGCGTAGATAAAGACGCTGAGGGAAAGGAAGAAGGAGGGATCTCTTCCTGAGACGATATCAGAGCAGCACTGACAACCCCAGAGCCCAAACTGATGACAGCTTTCAACGCTACTTATTGCTACTACTACTGTACTATACATACCAGAAATGCTCCTGTTAAAGAGGTAAAACATTGACAAATACAAGTCAAACAACTGCTTGAAATTGCCAGTGTCACAACACATCAATTAGGTCACTTTCTTTTTGAATCACACAGAACGTTAATTTCACTTAGAAAAAGCCAGTATACAGATG
The DNA here is from genome assembly GCA_036571765.1 of Plecoglossus altivelis. Taxonomy (NCBI): domain Eukaryota; kingdom Metazoa; phylum Chordata; class Actinopteri; order Osmeriformes; family Plecoglossidae; genus Plecoglossus; species Plecoglossus altivelis. The sequence goes on from BROE01000026.1 coordinate 3,562,276, forward strand.
CGAAAGACCCGCTTAATGTGCCCAAATACTTCAAGTTAAGTGACCAGACAGACCGGCCACCAGGACATAGAACGTGTCTCTCAACCAAGCAACACTCTGCATATGTAATCGATCTCTCCTCAGACACCGGCATCTGGGTCTAGCTTTACAGTCTGGGAACTTCTCTGATCCGCTCCGGCCTCTGGCCAATCGGAGTGGGTTAGGAGCCGACTAGTAGAAGTCCCCTGTCCCCAGCTACTTACAGTGGCCGTAGCCCTGCTCCCTGCCCGGGCTGCCCACTGCTGTGGGTGATGGCATGGGGTGCCACATGGCGATGAAGGGTTCGACAGCCAGACCACCTGTCCTTGGAGAGCCTCGCTAGCAGATGGAAGGACGGACGCACGCGCGGCTCCAACCAGCGTTGAGGAGAAGCTCCGGCAAGTGAGAGGGAGGGAGAGATGAGCGGAGCAGAGAGAGAGAGGGGAGGAGGAGGGGGAGGAGGGTGACACGGACGTGCGGAGGGAGGGAGGCGGAGCCGCCGGCGGCGTCGTTTATGGGATTACACAGATTATCTGGTGATCAGTAGGTACCGCTAGCTGCCGGAGATCAGTTTCTGTCCAGCCCACCCCTCTCTAAACCTCCCCCTCCCCTCTTCACACCCCTCTGTAGTCCTTCCCTCCCCTCTACACACCCCTCTGTAGTCCTTCCCTCCCCTCTACACACCCCTCTCTAAACCTCCCCCTCCCCTCTTCACACCCCTCTGTAGTCCTTCCTCCCCTCCACACACCCCTCTGTAGTCCTTCCCTCCCCTCTACACACCCCTCTCTAGTCCTTCCCTCCCCTCCCACACACCCCTCTCTAGTCCTTCCCTCCCCCTCCAACACACCCCTCTCTAGTCCTCCCCTCTACACACCCCTCTCTAGTCCTTCCCTCCCCTCCACACACCCCTCTCTAGTCCTTCCCTCCCCTCCACACACACCCCTCTCTAGTCCTCCCCTCTACACACCCCTCTCTAGTCCTTCCCTCCCTCCAACACACCCCTCTCTAGTCCTTCCCTCCCCTCCACACACCCCTCTCTAGTCCTTCCTCCCCTCCACACACCCCTCTCTCTCTAGTCCTTCCCTCCCCTCCACACACCCCTCTCTAGTCCTCCCCTCTACACACCCCTCTCTAGTCCTCCCCTCTACACACCCCTCTCTAGTCCTTCCCTCTTCTCCACACACCCCTCTCTAGTCCTCACTCTCCCCTCTACACAGACCTCTCTAGTCCTCCCTCTCCCCTCTCCCCCCTACCCCCACACACCCATTTTCCCAAACCTGTCCATGCACCCTGCCCCTTAACTCCATATCTCCCCACAGTCTCTTACGCCTCTCCCCTCCCCCTCCCCCTCCCCCTCCCCTCCCCCTCCCTGGGACCAAGCTAGGGCACTGGGTGTGGGTAAAACTATCTGCACCACAGACACCTGTTGTGGCGGTGCGGAGGGTGTTTGTGGAGGTGGCGGGGGGTGAGGGGTGAGGGGGGGGGCTTGCGGCGAGTTTCTTATTTCTCCATGTTAAAAGACTGCAGGCTGAAGTGCATGTGAACACCAGGGACCCTGCTCCACTCAGAGAGGAGGCACCGCTTCGACAGGAAAGGGAATGAATCTTAAAATGACAAATCTTTACGGCCTCATACTGTACGGTACAGGATGTGCAATGCCTTGATGTACAAGTATAGGCCTTTTTCCATAGGCTGGGGGAGATTCTATCCCCCTCACCCCCCCCCTCACCCCCTGCGGAGACAGCCCCTTTTTTCCCATGATTCTCAGCTTTAATTGGGATGCTTACAGTACACCCATGTTAGCAATGAGGTGACACATCGCACATGTGTGTTACTCTGCCTGTTACTGAGTCTTGAATCCAAGACGTTTCTGCATGTGTGCATGTGTGTGCATGGTGCATAGATGCGTACGTTTCCATGTCTTTATTTCACTGAGCATTTTGACCAGCAGACACAGAGTGAAACTAAAAGAACAGTTTTAAAACAGACACCCAACAGCAGAAGCAACACCCTCCAAGTGCCCCGAGACCGTTCCGGAACGTGTCTCAATTCAGAGAATGCCTTGCGTGTATTTACGGCGCGTATCATCGCCAGAAAAACCTTTATGTAAAGCGCACGCTCGTGTGCACGCACGGGTTGGTGCAAAGTGCGTGTGTCGGTTGATTCGAAAGAGATCTACTTGTGTCGATCTGAAACAGGAGGAGCTCATCCACACTTACGTTATTCTGCTGAGAACCCAACAGGGACCAGGCGGGGACAGAAAGCTAACCATCCTATCACTTCACACAGGCCTTGTGGGAAAACCCAAAATAAAATGCAGACCTTCTCAAATTTATGCCAAGTTATAATAGCATGTAGTGGCCCATATAAAACATCATGTTAGCCTTAAGGTCCATTATTAGAATGCACAAAAGTATGTATCGCAAAAGGGCAAGGAGCACATTTAAAACTGAAAGAGATACAAGCTGTTAGAGAGAGACATTCGAGTGAGGCAAGCGCTGGGTTTTCAGTCGACCTTTACAGCTGTAAATAATGTGACTGGTGTTTTTATACCATCACGATAGCTTCGAATGTGAATCTGCCTCGATGCTTTACGATGGTTTACTCCTGAAAACAAAAAGTTGTTCCGCGGTGGTTAGCAACACAAGATAGTGTCGTTTCGGTGTTGGGAACCAGCGTCTGATCTCACTCTGTGCCGGCTGCTTGACTCGGTGTGTTTTGGCAAGCTTGGCCCCTATCTTATTGACAGGAACTCTAAAGCATGTGACATCTTTTGCCCACTGAGCAATTTCAAGGAAAAGGACTTGCAGGCTTGCAACATACAAGGAAAAGTCTCTGAGGACCCGAGAAATACAGGCCTCCCCCTTCCGCCTGTGAAGTCATTGTAGTGGGGGAATAGGGAGTATCGCTCCAGCGCGACCCGTGTAAGTGCGCTTGGGCGAGGCTCATTTTATTTTTGTATTTTTTTTACTTGCATGTGGACTTGATCGTATTTCCGCGTGTGAGTTTGTATTTCTCGACGTGAGTGCGCGTCCGTGTGCGCGTGTGCTTGTAGCATGTTAGTGTGTGGGATCAAGCCAACATGCTGGAAATGGCACTTTGAGCGCCCAAAATAGACAGAGTCAGGTTGACATGTCCTGCTCTACACAGATGGGAGACCTAACATACTCCTATGAACTTGGGTTCTACCTGTGGCTGTTTGCTTGTGGACTCCTGGAAATATCGGAATACCGGAATATCGTAGAACACCGGATATCGGAATATCGTAGAACACCGGATATCGGAATATCGTAGGCCACCGGAACTAGAAAGCTAAAAAGATGGAAGCCATATCCACTGGGTCACATGGTGTCCCTCAGTACCACCTCATTGGCCATAAACTGTCAACATTTACACCAAAATCGACAGATTTGCTACGGTGACAATTTGAAAGTTCTTGCCATTTCAACACATACTTTATTCCTAAATGCAGCTTGGCAGATGTCGGGGTTTTAAACAGCGACCTGTTGTATGCACGCTACCCCGGGATATCTGTGTCTGCAAGGAAGATGTCACGCGTGACAGGTCGCCGTGGCAACACGACGACGTGAAAGTGGAGGGCGTAACAGTGCCGTCTCGGGCCCTGAGGGGTGCCTGTATGGCTCGCTGCTTGACTTAAGTTGGAATTAAATTAAGACTATGACCTTTTTTCCCCACTAATGACTAATTACAGACAATTAGCGGTGAGAACGCCTACCCTGTCAAACCTCCATCCGTGCAGAAATACACATACACACACACACGACAGCGGTACACACACACACACACACACACACACAAGTACACGTAGGCCGCATGACATTCTCCTATGTATGTAATACATACTAGAGAATAAAATGTGACCATAATATCATGTGACCATAATATCATGTGACCATAATATCATGTGACAAAAACCATTTGGATGGACTTAATGGCTCTGCTGGATCTGAAACCAAACCAACATGCAAATACCCAGCAGCCCCTCCCTCCCTCTGTAGAAAATGCCCCTCCCCAACCTGGTCCTCAAGCATACAAGGAGTGTGGTGGGTGTGTCGCCAGGGGATGTTTGCTTATGGTTCTGTGGATAGAGACCTCAAGGAGCTTACTGCAAACGCACGTGACACACGCCGCATACATGCCGCTGCGGCCGCAAACAATCCACAAGCGAGAGAGAGTGAGTAAGAGTGAGTGAGTGAGTGAGTGAGTGAGTGAGTGAGTGAGTGAGTGAGCAAGTGAGTGAGTGAACAAACAAACAAACGAGTGAGTGAATGAGTGTGTGTGTGTGTGAGAGAGAGAGAGAGAGAGAGAGAGAGAGAGAGAGAGAATGTGTGTGAATGAATGAGTGAGGGTTGTGAGAAAGCATGTGTGAGTGAGTGAGTGAGTGAGTGAGTGAGTGAGTGAGGGAGAGTTAGTTAGTGAGTGAGTGAGTGAGTGAATGAATGAGTGAATGAGTGAAAAAGCAAGCCAGTGAATGAGGGAGCATGAATGTGGTTACAGAAAGGAGCAACTTGGTTTGTGCAGACACCACAGAAACAACTACAGATCGGAAAACACCCATGAGTTCAGCGAGCTATCAAACTGTCCTGAAGTGACCTTTTTTTCCTCTCTCTCTCTCTCTCTCCATCCCTGTCTTTTATGATTGCTGTTATTTCCTCTTTCTCTCCCATTACTTTCTACAGTTCTGCTAATAACCTTCACAAACCAACAAGTCACTAAACCTCTAAACCGCCCCCCCCAAAAAAACACAGATGTGTGCAAAGAAAATATGCTGATTGTCAATAAAACTAAACGGCCAATAGGCCAAGCAGAGGTCCAGTCCTAAACAAGGGCAAGTACATCCTCCTACAGATGAAGATACCCACACGAAGTCCTTTCACCATGTTACACTATTACTGCTTTAGAACAGACGTCAAGAGAAGGTTACGGTGGGAGGAAAGTAGGCTGTGGTTTGTTCTGTTCCTCCCACTGTGTAAGCACACCTGTTCAGGTGTCTTGTAACCCCACGGGGGGGAGGGGGGGGAGGGCGGGGGGTAGACAGAACCGCGCACCAACACCACGTTGAAACATCTGCAAGGTTGGTGTCGTCATCATCGTCGCTATAGCGGTATTATTTGAAACGTAGGCCTCTCATTTGCACGTCGATGAAAATGTCGGCCGCGGAGGGTTTTCGGGAGACGATGCAACTAATAACAAAGATCTTGTAATTACAAGTGAAAGTTAGTTCTGATGCGCTGGATTGTTCTGGCATTGAGGACATCATTCAAGGAAAACATCACATGATAAATGATGCATATAGTCTATGAGTCACTCAGCGGATCTAAAAAAAGCTTGCAGGAAAAAAAAACTTAATTTCTTGTATCGAAATAAAATGGATCGCGCAAGTCACATTGCACGCCTACGAAACACTGCGAGCGGGCGCGACCTTGTTTAAGCCAGCGTTATTAAAGGAAAGTATAGCCCTTTCATATAGTATATTGAAGGGTTAACATTTCAATATGTTAGACTTGGCTACTCATGGACATCCAACTGATTGCTTGTTGAGTCTCTGTGTGGGCCAGGCTATAACACAATGACATTATCCACAAATCAAACCGCTTAATCTTGTTCAAGTACAAAGTCACTTCAGAGAACGGATAGGCTGACAGAATAGGGCCATAAAGCGGTAAACTGTTAAACAACCCTTTACCAATAAACAAGCGCTTCGGACAAGGGGCGATCTCGACGCTTTCAATGTTCTTTACGATGAAGTTTGCGCAAGACACGAATCCAGAATTTCGACCGGAACACGTCGTCCTGGTTGGGCGAACCATTCCAGACCAATAAATTGTGTTTCTGTCTCGAACTATTTAGCAAGAGACGCGCGACAAGCGCCATAAATTACATAAGCGCAATTAAAGTGCTAACCTCTGACCTTGTCTGAACAGCAGAACCACAATCACCTGACTTTTGTAGTGGCCGCGGCTCTCATGTCAAAAAGGCACAACTGCAAAACGAGTGCTAATTAAACAGATAACAGTACTGCTTTCGTGGATTTGAATCTCCGGTTAAAGTCCGTGGACTGTACGTCTACGGCTCGCTCACTGGCACTTCGGGAAAAAGACGCCATGAGACAAATGCATGCTTCTCCAAAGCAAACAAGCCATATTCGCCTATATGGAATTACTTTGGGCGGTATTCTTTAGAGAGAAGAGACATACTTACTCAGGTGTAAATACGGATCATTACTGTCCATTATGAATGAGTTGCTGCGTCGTTTTCCTACAGTTGTTGCTGCGCCGTAACAGGCAGCAGCATCCCAGCGAAATCCACTCCCAAGACCGACTGAACTCTACAAGGCAGGTCTACGTTGGGGCCCAGCAAGGGGGTGGCGAAAATAGGACTTCTCCCAATGACAACAGTCATCGATATCAAGCGCTGGCATGACGAAACCATCTCGCAGCGATACAGTGTTGCAACAGAAGGTTGCACAATTATAGACAATGCGACTTTTTTTTCAGATTGAAACGGACAAATATAAAAGCGAGGCGTGCTTGAGTTCTGCGTTGCTACAGCTTTTATAGAAACATTATTTAGGTTAGCGTTTCCGTTTCCACGTCAGATTGTTGTGGTTTTACTGTCGTTTTTGACCGTATCTTGTCGATGACTGTCGTTTACCAAGCTGAAGGCAAAGCTTACTCTTGGCTTTAAATAATGTTTCATTTGCTTTCGTTTTGATCACGAAATGATTTTTGCTGACTATCTCCGGGTAATAGTCGTTCAAACTAGAGTTTCTATGAAAACGAAACATCTCTAAATAAAACTAATGTAGGCGTGTTTATGATTTGGGGTTCGTTAGTCGATACAATGCACATTTTTTAATCAGGTCGATTTGTTGAAATAGTCTACATTTCAATGTATAGAATTTAGTGTAATGTGCAGCCCTATTTGTATGTGATTTCTTTTTTTAATTTTATATATGTGTTTGTAGTTGTTTTGTTTCTTACGCACGCAAGGAGCACGAGGGGTTCCCAACCTTCCGTGTTTACCTATTAAAACTCCCCAGTTCGGGTCTCAAGACCCCCCGGAATCCCCCCAGATATTTCTTCAGAGTGTGGGGTCATTTAAGGGTGAGCTCGCGGTACACCAGAAGGTTATTCAGGAGTCAACCCGCGCGAAGGCATTCACAGTCTTGAACTGTGGAGCGGGTAGACGCTCAGTCAACGGCCACTGACCGCTCAGCAGGCTTTTCGTTGCCCAGTTAATGGGACAAGCACCCCCGGCTGCCAGACTTGTATCAACGACCCATAAAAGAGCACAGGAGGACGGTAACCAAGATGAATGGCTCTTTTTTTCTCAAGTCATTCTATACTAATCAGGCCTTTTCATTTGTTATGCCTCCACGGCTACCATTAGGCCCCGGTTAAAATAAATTCATTCGAGTCAAAAGAGGCACATTAAAGTGCTCATTTATCAGTTCCTGCTTTTGTGTGTCCTTAATGGTGGCACATGGTTTGAGGCATTAAGATGATTTTAGTTCGTACTTTTATGTATGGTTTTAATCGCGTGCAGAAGTGGGAGGAAAAGAATTTGGAATAGGATTGTTGAAATTTCAGAAATTGATAATGCAGTCCTGTTGCTAAAGACTAGAGAAAGATGCACAATTTAAAACCAAATTAAATACCCATATGTAGCCTATTGAACAACTGGGCTAGGATACGTATTAAGAGAGCATTAATGCAACTGGCAAAAAAAAATAAAATCACTCCATACACAGAAGTGAAATGTGGGTTACGAAGCCTAATCGAAAAATCAACGTTTTATTTTACCTACATGACCATCAATCATCTCCAAAATTCCACCCCCTCCTTCAAACAACACACACACACGCACACACACGCACACACACACACACACACACACACACACACACACGCACACACACACACACACACACACACACACACACACATAGTCAATGAAGCAACCCTTTGCACTAATCCCTTTGTGCTCACAGCATTCCCACCAAACAATGTCCTAACCCTAATCCTTTACTCAGCTCTACAAACCTGGGCCACCTGCTTGGTCCGCTATTCTGTTGGCCAGATGAGCAACACAAGCTCTTGCTAACTCACTAGGGAATTATTTTCAAAGGGAACATGTTCAAATGGACGCAGCCTCAACAACGTCCGGTCCTCTAAGAATACTGTAAATGATGCGCAGCGTGGGTGAGTGACAGCAACGTGCCTACGAGCACTGCAAGCGAAACTGAGAAATGTTTGAGGGCAAATGTAGGTTTTTGGCCCTTCTTGCACACCTTAGTTCTCCGTCCTGCTGGCATTTGCATGCGTGATCGATTGATCTAAAAACCGTATATCGAATTTAACTATCAGTATTTAAGACTAGTCCTGACCAATCCATACCTTTCTTCTTTGTTTCTCTCTTTCTGTCCTCCTCAGCTCTGTCTCTGAATGTCTCTCTTTCTTTGGCTATGATGGGATGGCGGCGGGTTGCCACGGGAGATCGTCTTCTCCATCTGCCTCTGCACCCATTAGCCTACCTCCATCATGCTTTATCAAGTCTCTCCCCCCCCCCCCACCCCACCCCAGGATCCCCTTCACCAGACTGACAACCCCCTCCTCCCTGCTCCATACATGAGGCTGAGATGATAAGTGTTGGGCCCTCCTCTGTGGTTGCCAGGACGAGACAATACCACAAAACCGTGCAGAACATCATCCATCTCGAAGCTCATCAATCTCGGACACAAAAGATGAAATGTGGGCCGAGCTCTCCAGGGAAGGGGGGGGGTGTCTTTGCTTGTGGGGGGGAGGCTGTCTTTGCTTGTGGGGGGCTGTCTTTGCTTGTGGGGGGCTGTCTTTGCTTGTGGGGGGCTGTCTTTGCTTGTGGGGGGCTGTCTTTGCTTGTGGGGGGCTGTCTTTGCTTGTGGGGGGCTGTCTTTGCTTGTGGGGGGCTGTCTTTGCTTGTGGGGAGGCTGTCTTTGCTTGTGGGGGCTGTCTGCTTGTGGGGGGGCTGTCTTTGCTTGTGTGGGGGGGCTGTCTTTGCTTGTGGGGGGCTGTCTTTGCTTGTGGGGGCTGTCTGCTTGTGTGGGGAGGCTGTCTTTGCTTGTGGGGGCTGTCTGCTTGTGGGGGGGCTGTCTTTGCTTGTGTGGGGGGGCTGTCTTTGCTTGTGGGGGGCTGTCTTTGCTTGTGGGGGCTGTCTGCTTGTGTGGGGGGGCTGTCTTTGCTTGTGGGGGCTGTCTGCTTGTGTGGGGGGGCTGTCTTTGCTTGTGTGGGGGGGCTGTCTGCTTGTGGGGGGGCTGTCTGCTTGTGGGGGGGCTGTCTTTGCTTGTGTGGGGGGGCTGTCTTTGCTTGTGTGGGGGCTGTCATCCACCTCTGCTTTTCTTCAATTGGTTTAGCTTTATAATGTTTCTTTGCATTTTCTTCCCCCTTTGCGGACAGTTTGGAGGAGAAGACACTTCAACAGGACGTTTTTTTTTGGTCATTAAAAAAAAATCATGAATTGATTATTGGTTACAGCGCAGGCTCGTGAATTACGTAATGAATCACATCCATCTTATCTCTCTGGCTGAGCTCTGGTGAAATCTGGTCCTTGCCAAGGCTGGTTAGACTGTTTCTCCAGGGGGGGCTCCAGAGGCAGCAGGCATGGCTCTCTGTTCAGCCTCCAGGTATAATATCAAACCTCACTGGAGGATTCTGACAAACTGTTTTAATACATTGAAGATCCATACCCTCCGAGTTCATTGGACGCTGCGAATCGCCTCATTTTTCCTGCGGTTACCCTAACTGGGTCCCAGGGTAATTTAAGTTTATTATGAGAACGTTATATTGCCTGCGTCAATCATTTCTCCAGTCAGGAGCGTAATTTTTTTCCTTGTTGCCTATTGACACTAGACAGCCACAAGGCTGAGTCACTTGTTTAATTGTTGAACCCGCTGCCATATTTTTTTAAAACACTCAGCAATAAACTTGTTGGTGGTGATGCTTTGTGTGCAGAAGCTGATTCATAATGTACGTTTAAACACAGGCTGACGTTTCTTTCACCTGTTTTGGCCTCTGCTATGGTCAGATGTCTGTTCATTCTCGGATCACGCGCACACATAGAAAAGCCTACCACATACTCACATCAAGGAACGCATGGCGTCCATTCACTCGCTGTCAAAACAACGGACAGGAAGTCGTCAAACTGAGAGACCTCCACAAGTGGTGTGAAGAGTTTTGGTCGTATCATTTCTTTCTCACCTTCTCGCCAACGATAAAGACGTGAAGACGTTGTTCGAGGTGACAAACGGCCTGTCCACATCAGCCAAGTGACAACATCTGCATCTGTTCGGCTGTAGGAAACAGACGCCGTACGCGACAAGTCTACTTCTTCTATGGTTTTAAAGCCCCAACAAGCTCATAATAATGTGTTCAGTTTAACCTTTAGGTCTAAAGGTCTTAGGCTAACCTGTTAATCTCCACTTTGCGTCTGCCCCTGGAGGGCTTTAGACACTATTAACATGATGAGATGAGGTCTGGGCCTTGCTTGGACAAGACCGCCACCGGATATTGTTTTCCTCCCACTCCAATCAACAACAAACAGCCATCTTGCCTATCGTCACAAACGTCAGTCCCAGTTCATTTGCCGAGAGCACCGTCATCACGAAAGCTGACATTTCGTTATTTTAAGGCTCCCTAAATTGCATCCCCGAGTAAGATGACGAAACCAGTTGCGCGTGAGGCAATCCCAATTTCGCGAAAAGGTAAGTACTGAGAACGCTGGAATCAAACCACTCGTGTCTAGTTCGCGAACCAGTCGTCGTGACAGTGGCGACGAGCGAGGAACACTACCCTGAAGACTCCAGCCGGTGTTGCTGCAGCGTGTCCTGGGTGTGTGGTGTACCATGCGGAGGGGAAAAGGGCAAATCTAATCAAGGGAGGTGATGGTGGGTGGTGGGTGGTGCTTGTTCTAACAGCATGAAGCTGATCCCATCTGGGAGGAGATCAGGCAGACCACCTCAGGTTAATCTAGCCTCGTCCTGAAATGTTCCACCAGGGATTAGGCCTGTCTTCCACCTGTTTCTGATCTTTAGCACACCAATGTGACCTACTGCTGTGCCATTTAAGAATCGCTACCAGGGGGGGTCTAAGAATATACCTCGAAAGAGCAATCTTCTTCTGTTACGCAGCACTGCCCAGGATCCTGACAGGTCACCTCGCCCTGCATCCGATCAAGGCCTATTTACGGATCGATTGGAAGAAAAAGTGCAATATGGAATGCTGGCGACGTGAGCTGACTGATGTAGTCTCGACTTACACTGCCAGGCAGTATATTTCCAGACGTTACTGGCTGCGGTACACGATGTACGCTGCGTGGGGACATGTTCCGCCCTGCTAAGGACGTCATTTCTGTTTTGGGCTTAACCTGATGAAGATCCTCCTATCTCTTTTACCTCTTTGTCTTCGATGTTTTGTCTCATGGAGAAGTATGTTTTCTCTTACTCATTGCTCCTGTCAACAAAAGCATTTTACATAGTTCAAAGACTATAATATTGTGTACTATACCATAGGACCTGTAGCTCTGCTACACTTGTACATTGATCGGACCTAGACTAATACAGTAAGATTGATGAAGTAATTTGCAACATTTGTAAATAACTGAGTTGCGTTTGAAGGGCTTCATAGTCGACTCTTTGCTATCTATCTTTCATTACTCTACATGTGTAGTAGGTTACATTGCATGTGCCCGTTCTCGTGCTCTTTGTGGTTCTTTAAAAAAATAAATGTACTTTGCTGCCACCTTTCGGGTTTTCTGCTCACAAACAAGACCAAGCCATGCGAATGACTTTTTTGTCCGTCTTCGGCGTCCGTAGAATTACCGTAAGCCAGACGTGTATCTAAGAGTCGGAAACAACAGGAAGATGATCAAGAAATACTAGCCACGCAGCCTTTGGAATCAAATAAAATAGGAAATAATTTTCGAGACGTTACATTACTCATGTATTCGAGGAAAGATGGCAACAGATTTAACGTTAGACTTCGATCACGAACAACACCTTATGATGAATAACAGTGAGACAGGCATCTCCATCGATCAGGATGGCGAGTGGGGTAAGATAGTGTCTCTGCCTGTTCCGGGAATCCTTCTAGAAATGTAAATGATTAGCACTAACTCTCTCGCTAGCAATCATAACACACCAGTGTTTAGCCAAGCTACATCAGTACATTTTAATAACCAGCTCGGCACAACGTTGGGTTAACTAACAGATTGGTTAGCTATGCCCAATTTTGTAGTGCTGCCGTAGGTAGGCACTGTATGATGTAACTGGAAGTACATCACATTTCAAATCTACGCATCTAGTGTATTTACTTGCGCTTGCATCAGATCTTAGTCACCCGTCTACACATTCTTTATAGTCTGATCCGTTTATACAGTTACCAGTAATTAACTTCATCTTAACATTGCCATAACATTGACTAGCGTTGACAAATGTGTCACTTTAAATCGAAAGGAAAACGCCACAAAATTAGCTAGTGCTAGAAATCTTACGAGGAACATGCTTGCGAGCTAGTTACATAACAATCTCCAGTAAGGGGTGAGACAGAGATTATACGGTCATTCTGTTCAGAAAGGTATCTAGTCGAAAATTATTATTCATATACATGTTTATACTTGTAACAGGAAACCACACTTAGTTAATTTCACATTTTCCCACCCTTTTCCCCACAGACATGAGCTTGTTTGATGAGCTTGGCAACCTGGAATATGCCAGTGAACTATTCCAATCTCTGGAGGACACGGGATTTGTACGTGAAATACAACACTCTTATTTCGTAGATTTGTATTAGGCTTGTTCAAATGCGATATAAACCCGCAGCGGCTAGTTACAGAATAATTAACGGCAGAATTACCGTCTTATTTTCCACAGACCAATGATGCTCTTGGCATGGATTTTGACATTGACCTATCCCCATGGAGCGAAGAAACGGGCAGCATACAAACGGGTAACATCGTTAAAAAAAAACGTCATCAATACTTTTAAATTAATTAATAAAAATGAAAAGAGGCCATGGGAAAAGGATTACCAGGGTGAGGCAAACCCTAACCCAACTTTAACTACCAACACCTGATAAATGAATTAATCCCTCCCTCTCCTCCTCCTTCTTCTTCTTCGTCTTCTGTTTTGTTGTTGTTTTTGATGTACCTGGAATGACACATGTCCCTGATATCCGTGTGTTTGTGTGTGTAGATGGAGAGGTGAGCGTTGGCTCTCTCTCGCCGACCCCCACCCTAAGCTCCGCCCCCTCTCCAGGCTCTCTGAGTGCCCGGTCACCTTGCTACACACCTGTAAGTCACTGCACTCTCCAACCATCACGGCTTTCAGACAGGACAGTGTTTTCCATTTATGCAAACTTAATGAATTTGAGTGTGTGCGTACATGCAGGCGTGCGCGCACGTGTGTGTGTGTGTGTGTGTGTGTGTGTGTGTGTGTGAGAGAGAGTGTGTGTGTGTGTGTGTGTGTGTCTGGGCTGCTGGCTCACAGTCAAAAAACAAACAAACTCATTGTCCCATGAGGTGACCTTCCTCACACTATGTCTGCCAGCTGCTCTTCTGCATTGAGAAAACACACACGCACACGCACACACACACACTCACACACACACACACTCACACACACACACTTGGGTGTCTCATTAGCAAATATCTTAAGCACCTTGTCAAACTAATTATGCGGCGTCTGCTTAAGGTGGGCCACGCCCCTCGTTAAGGAGAGGCGCTGACAACTTTGCCTACATTAGCATAATTCAGCAGGCAGTCGTTTTCGCAGCGTGTCAAAAAGCGTCTTCATCCTGACCCCAGGCCTGCGCAGTTCTTCTGTGTTCTGTCTGGTGTGACCGGGACACAGTCGAAAGCTGTCACTGCACTCCAAAGACGGCTCACTTATTTGAAGGACACGAGTCCTCCTCAAAGACTATGCAGTTATTCACAATGTGCAAATGGGGGAAGTGATTTTTCACGATCGGTGACTTTGCTCGACAATGACCTTCCACATGCGTGTTTTAGCTGCATGTCGGCTTTGTCGTGATGGACTCCTTCTTGTCCCCTGGTGTAGTGCAGCACAGTGACTCCCCCTGTCTCTCTGTCGCCTCCTACAGGAAGACCCTCTATCCCCCCAGTCCCAGCCCTCCCCGGGCTCGGTGTGTTCTGAGTCCAGTGGTTTCTCAGAGGCCCCTCTGCCAGCCAGGAAACCCGCGAGACGCACCGGCCAAACCGCCAGAGGTTAGCATCGTCTCAACCTGTCTCGTCTGTTCGGTGGAAAAACTCCACAGATACAGTAACGGTTAACAGTTTGTGTAGTTATTTTTTTTAGCATAGTTTTGTACTTCACATCTTTCAGCCTACTTTTATGTAGTCAAACACACTCATGCACTATCCTAACTGTTTGGATTTGCTCTTCAATGTTGTCTGAGGAGCCAAACAGGAAGTTGAGCCATCCAAGAATCTCTTTGCTTTTCGTCCACAAAGTACCCTGGATCTGTTGCTTCCTTTATCTCACACCCCCTTCCAGTCAGGTCGGTCCAGCCAGCCAGGAGACCGATCCAGATGAGTCCCAGGGTGTCCATCCAGCCCCGGCCCCTCCTCACCGCCTTGCCCCTGGCCACAGCACCTCTCCAGGCCAAGACCATCATCATTCAGACCCTGCCGACCGCGGTGTTGCCCACCTTGACCAAGCCCACACCCATCAACATCCAGCCAGCGCCACCTGCAGGTTAGACAATTAAACTCTCAGTTTGATTGATGTCCTAATATCTTTTTTCTTTTTTCTTTTGTTGAATCGGTGGAGCTGCTGTGCACGTGACTGCCAGCAGGTGGCAACCTATCACTTTCTTTTCTTGGATTTTCAATTGCCTTATTTCGGTTTCTTCTGATGAGATTATGAACACGATCTCATCTCAGCAGATGGTTTCAGAGCTTTCATTTCAATCTTAATTACATCGAGTCTTCCCCCCTCTGGAACGTTTGCCATCCAGATATGTCAGATCTGGCTTTTGAGTCCCGAGAACTGTGT
Source organism: Plecoglossus altivelis (assembly GCA_036571765.1). Taxonomy (NCBI): domain Eukaryota; kingdom Metazoa; phylum Chordata; class Actinopteri; order Osmeriformes; family Plecoglossidae; genus Plecoglossus; species Plecoglossus altivelis. The sequence goes on from BROE01000026.1 coordinate 3,577,361, forward strand.
GTGTGTGTGTGTGTGTGTCTTCAGTTTCTCTGCATTTTAAAACTGTGTGTGTTTTAACCATTCCTGCTGTCAGTCTGCGTTCCATCCTGACTGGGTTACCAACCGTTTTCCTCCTTTCCCAAGCCAGGCCAGACCAGGCCAATGCACATCCTTCGACTTGTGGAATATTTGACCTACGTGGCACTCAAAAACACGAAACCCCCCCCACAAGCTTCACAAGTTCACATGAAGACGTTTCTATCTCCGCGTTAGCTGCAGTCTCTTCCTGGAGAAGAGCTTTCCATTAAGAGCTGTGTCATCTATCTGCATGGCAGCCTGGCAGATACTAGCACGCTAGCGTAAACAGCATAGATATCCATTAGGCTAGAGCCCTAGCACCTCGACGCCATTATCGCTGACATACCATCTAGCAAAACAAGACTGGGGTGCGCCCTGTGGCTGTGAAGGAAACCGTTCCTGGCACAAAGAGTGTTTGGACAGATCTGGTCACTCTGAGAGTGTCGATTTGTTTTTCAAGTATTAAGTAGGGTGGAGAGACATGGAGGATGTAGCATATCCTGTGGGTTCGGTGGAGAGAAACGATATCTCCCAGCTTTTAGTTAGGTATTTGTCTCCGCCTGTACCTGTCTCTCATTGTCACAACACACACACACACACACCAATGCACGCTGTTTCTCTCTCTGTCACACACACACACGTTTGCACAGTCTTTCTCCGAGTGTCTTTGTCTTTTTCAGCCTGTTCTGTCTAATACAGCTTCAGGGGCCAGGTGTGCAGGTAGGAGGCGAGGAATGCGAAAGACTAGTTTGCAGAAGCTGATGGTTAACAGATGGAAGCTTGTCAGAGGTTTTGGTCCACCTGTAATCGGCAGGGGGGCGGAGGGGCTGGGGGCTAGGGGGGGCGGAGGGGCTAGGGGGGGCGAAGGGGCTGGGGGAGTGGGTGAAGGCCTGTTTTGAGAGACGGACTGATAAGGCTCCCAGCTGTTTAAGTTTTTATGTGGGTGGTAATAGTGAAAACATATAGTGTAACTCAAATATAATGTATGTATACACAGATGTGAAGAAGCTTATAGATGCTGACTCATTTGCAGTTTGTAGCCAACAGAGTGACTTGAGTGTGTGTGTGTGTGTGTGTGTGCGCGCTCTCCCCCCCAGGTTGCCCTGTGGTCCTGTCCCAGCCCTCCCAGGTGCTGCAGATCCAGGCGCCAAACTCTGTCACCGGGCACGTCGTTACCATGCCAACGCTGACCCGGGACAGACCGACTGCGGTCATCTCCCAAACCGCCGTTCCCCTCACTCTCCGGTGCCCCTCTGATGATGACGACGTAAGACTTTTGTGTGTGTGTGTGTGTCTCAGAGTCTGTTTTCGAGGAAGATTTATTTGTGCCAAATGTTAGTGTTTTCTTTAGTTCTATACTCAGACAGTGCTTTAAATGTTGACTAATGAGAGGGAGAGGGAGGGCGAGAGGCAGGGAGGGAGAGAAAACGAGAGAGACCTTTTTAAAGCTCTTGTTCTTAATGGTGATCTAATTGAAACCATATATGGACAATTGCTGCATTTCTCCAAGTTTCCAAATGTGTGTGTGTGTTTCTGTTTGTGTGTGTGTGTGTGTGTGTGTGTGTGTGTGTGTGTATTTGTGTGTCATTCCATATTGTTCTCCGTTCAACCTCGAAAACTTAAAAATAAGCATTCTGTCATCACACCCGCGCCTACAGCTTTTTCTTTTTTAATATTTAGTGTTCCACAACTCATTAACTTTCAATCCTGGGCGGAACTTCGAAACACAGTAAAAATCCCTCCGCTTATTTTCGGCGTTAGACGTGTCTTTTCCACACCAAAAAGTTTGCCTGCTCGACTGACCGGTTCTCCGAAAACATCTCCGACTCAACCCTCCTTGTTGAGGGCCGTCAAGATGTTTGTGTTTCAGGAAGTGAACCTCTCTATCCTTCTTTGCAAAATGGATGAATCGTCCCTTCTTCTGCTCTCATACCCAAGCCTTGCCGGGGTCTGTGTGGTTAAACCAGCAGTCGGTGGCTTTTAGAACAGCCAACTCTCCAGTCGATGCCTTTGGGAAATTTGCTGGAAAATCGAATTTTGGCAAACATTTTTAAAAGGCTTTTGTTATGTTTTGAGGCTAAATCTTTTGAAACAACAAGGGGGGGGGGGGTGAAGCCCTTTTGTGAGGGTGATGTGAGGACAGCCATGCAGGGAACACATGCATCCACAACACACACACACACACACACACACACATGCGTATGAGTGATTACATTTTGCTTCGATTGTCTGCTCATCCTTTAGTAAGCCTGTGTAACAACCGGTCTACACAGTCGCACACTAAAAGCTGTTGTCACGAAAGCTCCACCGAAGTCATATTTATCTCCTTCGAAAAAGTCCTGGAGACTCAATCCAGGCTTTAGCCAAACAAGAAAACGCAATTATAGGATTTATTTTGTTTATACTACTAGCCGGTGGTTTCTCAATGAAAGTCCCCTAGTTCCTTAAAGCTAGCGGGCTGTCGTGTCTGGCTGCGTCCTTTATGGTCCTCCCATAAAAAAAATAAAACCTTGAAAGGTTTGTAAGTCTAACGATTCATATTTCGTGTCTGTTTTTAGGAATCCATCAAACCATTTTGTGCCTTTTCCGTCCGTTTTTTTTGCTCGCGATCCGAGACTCAGTTGAACAGTACCGGACTGTTGTGAATCCGGATCCGTAAAGCCGATGTCCGGCACCTACCCATGTGCTTTTCAAAGCGACTGTCAACACCACCCTCGTTTTAGCTTTCTTTTCCTTTCTCCCCCTCTCCCACATCTGTCCCTCCCGTCTGTGTCTCGACGTCGTTTTGGCCTTGCGCGTCTGTGTCACGCTATCCCGACGTGGCAGTGTGAGAGACGTACTTCATGTTGGGAAGTGTGATTGTCGGCTCAAGGGAACTGTAGCTTTTCACCGAAGTTACCGCCACAAAATACTACATCCTCACTTCGTTGGTTTTGTTTGTTTTGTCAGAAGAAGAAGTATAAGAAGAAAAAAAAGCTTGCTGTCTCCACTCCTGATGGCTTTAGCTGTGGGACAGCATGCGTGCCGTTATATCCTGAGGAAATGACAACCACAATTCAAGACTGTTTTTCTAGCCAGCCCGCTGACTGGTGACTGTTGACATACACATTGTTTTCCACGAGACATATTGTTTGAAAACCCTGTGATATTACATAAGAGGCTGCTGTTGTTTTTATGAATCATCAGGTCTGGCCCTTTTGAGTCTAGCTGGCTAAAATCAACCCGTTTCTACAACAATTTAACGACAAAACGCTCGTGGGCATCGTGTATGCTGTGCATGCTTGGTGCCAGATCTCAAGAGCGTTGGGAAGGAATTCTTTCCCTTTAGAGGCCAAGTCAAATAAGCCATTCAGCCATTTGTAAAAGCCGTCCGAGTCAATAAAGTTTACAGCGATTTAAATGGGAGTGGCCCCGAACAAATTAATTGTGAGAAAGACGTGAAATAGAACAAAGGATTGTGGAGCTCCCTTCCCAAGCTACTAGGATCTTGGAACAGCCTAGTTCAAGCGGTTCAAAGCAGACCTAGTCGAACAGAAGAATGTTCATGCCATGCTGTTATTCTACCCAGCCTTCTCATTCAATATGCAGACTATTGTAACGAATGAATAATGCTGCAGTTATGGAAGATTGAGAAAAAGAGTGAAGCAAAACAGCTGTCAACACAGCATTGTTAAATTGTTGTTTTTCAAGAAAGAACTAATTTGTTTCCATAGCCTAAGACTTTCACTATGCCTTGGACACAGATACTGGTCAAGCCAAGTGTGTGTGTGTGTGTGTGTGTCTGTGAGAGAGAGAGAGAGAGAGAGAGAGAGATAGAGAGAGAGTGAGTGAGAGTGTGTGTGTGTTTGTGTGTGAGGGAGAAAGTGAGTGTGTGAGTGTGTCAGAGAGAAAGTGAGTGTGTGAGAGAGTGAGAGTGAGAGAGTGAGAGAGAGAGAGTGTGTGAAAGTGTGTGTGGGCTTACTGCAGCTGCGTTTGTTTAATAAGTCCCTTGCGGTTTGGCCACTGCGCTGTGGTTGGGGTTGTGTGGGTTAGGGGGAGGCGTAAGGAGGCTGTAAAAGATGCCATACTCAGGCCAGGTGTGTGTGTGTGTGTCTGTCTCCTCACCCAGCTAAGCAAGGGTGTAAAATGCCAGCTTACGATCCCGGATCCCGGAGAAGGCTCTAGGAGACAGCTGGGGTCAGAGACAGGGGACTCATTCAGGGGGTTATTGTGTGGTTATGCGTTCAGATGTGCCCTGGGACTTACCGATGCGTTCTGGGCTATCGGTCAAGTCAGCCAGGCAGCACAGGCCTTAGTGAAGCCTGCATTACGGGTAGACGGCAGCAACCCCAGACTTCACTCTCCGCCCGGGGGATGACACCCACTTGACCTCCTGCCGCCTGTTCTACCTGTGGAAACACACGTCATTAGCACGCTCATAAAACCAAACTTGTTTTGATTTTGGCGGGTGAAAATCACACCCAACCTGCTTTGTAAGGGTTACCGGGTCTCTGGCACACACTTCCTCCACGGGCAACACCTTGACCGGCGGACAAACGAAGCCCCCCCCCCCCCCCTCCTCCTGGCGACCCAAGGTTAGCGGCGTGCTAGCTAACCAGATAGCCGTCCCTCCCTTGTGAGCTTCTCTCAGATGAACCGACCGGGCGAGTGGAATGTTTCAAAGTCAGACCTGTCACTTAAAACACGAAAACCCTCTAACCCTCGAGCCATGTTGCCACGGCAATCCCCCCCCCTCCTTTCTCCCCTCCTCGTTCCTGCGCCCTGGTTATGGCTCTCTGTCGGGGGTTCCCAGGCTCCGGTGGCAGCGCTCCCAGCCCCGGGCCGAGAGAGCGGGAACGAGAGAGACGGAAAGAGAGAGAAAGAGAAAAATAGAACCGGCAAGGGGTAGAGAGAGAGAGAAAAAAAGGGTGAGAACCAGCGAGGGAGGGAGAGAGTGAAAGAGGGTGAGAACCAGCGAGGGAGGGAGAGAGTGAAAGAGGGTGAGAACTGGCGAGGGAGAGCGTGAGAGAGAGAGAGACTGCGGGAACGGAGGAAGACGGGTTTCCTAGGAGACGTAAACAGGGAGTTCTCTCGATCCAGATCACTTCAAATCTTTCATCCCCAACAGTTCTGTCTGGGGTGGGGCAGTGAAGGCTTAGCCCAGGCTGCACACACGCTGTGGGGGGAGATGGGGGTGGGGGGCGGTTTGAGCGGTTTGCTGTGACACATGCACAGCCTCCGGCTTTTGTGGATGCAGTGTGTGTGTGTGTGTGTGCGCACGTGCGTGCGCGTGCGTGCGTGTGTGCGTGTTTAAGGTCAGGTGACATTTCACTTAATCCACGGGGCATAAACTAAGACGCCTCATATGGATGTCAGTAAGTAGCCTATGCTTTCGAGTGGATTTCGATTGGATAACATTCTTTCACGCGCTGGCCTTTTTGTGTTTATTTCTTGGCTCTCGCTAAACACGCTGATCTGAGACGTAAACATCAAACGCAAACCCTCCAACGAGGGAACCCTCGGACAGCCTCAAGCGTTTACGCCCCCTCAGAACCGACTAGCGCCGTCGAACCGTGCAGCGCGGCGGTCTAGTCCAAGGTGTCCTCCTGTTTGTTTGCATGACACAAAGTCATCCCTCATGGGCCGACACACGCTATAAACATGCCCTCCATCACACGGCCTGAGTGCTGCCCTCACAGCCGTCGGAGATCGTGCCTCCCCCTATCCCCTAGAGTACCTGGTGATAAACATTTCCAGAGGAAGTCGAGTGTGCGCTCCAGCCTCTCAGGGGTTGCGTTAAGCTCTGGCTGCGTTGCAGCGGGGACCGTTTATGGCGCAACACGTCTGTGGGTAGCTGTTTTTTGGGTGCTGGGGGAGCGTTGGGAGCTGGGGATATTTTCCCCCCCAGAAAATGGATGAGCGGCACATAGGAGGCTCCCTCCTGCTCTTCCTCCTTCACTCTCTCTCTCTCTCTCTCTCTCTCTCTCTCTCTCTCTCTCTCTCTCTCTCCTCTCTCTACTAACTCCTCTCGCTCCGTCTCTTCTCTCTCTCTCTCTCTCTCTCTCTTCCTCTCTCGCTCTCTTTCTCGACTCTCTATCTCTCCTCTCTCCTCTCTTCCTCTCTCTCTCTCCCTCTCTCTCTCTCTTCTCTCTCTCTCTCTCTCTCTTCTCTCTCTCTCTCTCTCTCTCTCTCTCTTCTCTCCTCTCTCTCTCTCTCCTCTCTCTCTCTCTCTCTCTCTCCTCCTCTCTCTCCTCACTACCTTTCTCCATCTCTGTCCTCTCCCTCTCCATCTCTCTCCCCCTCTCTTCCACTTTTAATATAAACCTATGCTCCAATCCCTGCCTGTGTGTGAGTTGAGAGGGAGAGAGATAAAGGACAGACAGAGAGAGAGAGGACGCAAGAGACGCAGAGAGACACAGAGAGAGAGACAGAGAAGAGACAGAGAGAGAGACAGAGAGAGAACAGAAAGAGCTACTATGGTCTGCAGACGAAAACCAGATACTGCGGAAGCAAGAGACTGGTTGGTATTAGATTCTCATTGCCCTACGCACGCCGACCTGACAGAAGCGCAGACAAGCGTCGGCGGGAGGTAAATCTCACACACCGATAACGTAAGAGAAGAAGAGCGATTTAGATTGACAGAAAAGAGAAGAGACGAGAGACAGACGATGAGAGACATCTCCGCACACCGATGCACACCGCACGGACCCCCACGAGCCCCCCCCACGCTCGACGACCGAAGCTAGTGATCGCAAGACGCGTGTTATTGAAGCAATTAGCAAATGAGACCTGAGACTCCGGTGTTGAGTTCCCCCCCCCACAAAAAACAGCCTCACAACCCAAATAAACAGAGAAAACCAGAAGTAGAACGAGGGCCATGTAACGATGCAGCTAAAGACACGCCCACTGACCGCACCTGCAAGGCATGAGCAGAGCAGGTATCTCTATCGGGAGGCAGAGTTTCGGAGGACAGCAGAGACAGACCAGCATCAGCAGACGAAGGAAGACGAGCATATGGTGTGTCTACTACGTGGGATGCAACTAGATGACCAGGACCTTGAGAGGTAGCACCATGCAAGAGACGGGTGGCAGGCAGAAGCACGAGTGGTATCGACTGATGAGACATGCAACAGTGGAACGAGTAAGAGCGTAGGAGATGAGACAGAGAGAGAGACACGAGATGCGAGAGGACAAGAGAGAAGATGTGGTGTCGGCGTAGTGTGTGACAGAGACAGAGAGAAATATAGAGAGAGTGTATAGCATAAGTCATTGCTGGTGAGAATCCCTCTGTTGTCAGCACTGGCACCTGTTTCAGGGTGATTCATCTGGTTTGGGGGGGGGGTGTAATTTGAAAGAAAGGCCTGTCTCTCGTCATCCCAACTCTTGTGAGATGTAACATCAACACTCCAGTCCCCCTGGGTTAGGTGTTGCTGTGATCCACAGCCCAACAGGTGCTCCAGACAGATGATCAGGCGTGTCGTTGGCGAGCGTGTTCTCACGATGCCAGATCAGGGGCCTAGAGTGCTGCATACACACACTCCGGGTTCCTTGTCCTTTTTCCTGTCTGCTGCCAGTTTGACGTAGACTTTTGTCATCACGACACACGCCGTCAGTGGTGTTTGATGTTGGGGTTTTGTATCATTGAATCAGACCTCATTTTGGCATGCGCTCACACCTGCTTTCTCTCTCTTTGTGTCTCCCCCTCCTCCTCCCCCCCATCTCCTCCTCCCCCTTCTCCCTCCCCCCCTTCATCTCTCCCCCCTCTTCTCCTCCTCCTCCCCCTTCTCCCTCCCCCCCCCTCAGTCCAAGGTCTCTCAGAAGCAGCAGAGGATGATAAAGAACAGGGAGTCGGCTTCTCTGTCGCGGAAGAAGAAGAAGGAGTACCTGCTCACGCTGGAGGCTCGGCTCCAGCTGGCGCTTACGGAGAACCAGGCGCTCAAGAACGAGAACGGCACGCTGAAGAGGCAGCTGGAGGGTCTGCTCAGCGAGGTGAGGCATCCGCAACTGCAGGTCGGAGTCGGAGCAGACCGACGCTGCCTGTAAACGTTTTCCCTTCCGGTTATCCTGGCGGGATGTTTGGAAGTTCCTTTGGTTCCGCGAGATAATGCAAAGTGTTTTCCCTTGTCGTGCAGAACTCCGTGCTGAAGGCGCCCGCGTCCAAGAAGAGGGCGATGTGTCTGATGGCTGTGATGGTGCTGCTCGTTCTCAACATCGGACCGATGAGGTGTGTGTGTGTGTGTGTGTGTGTGTGTGTGTGTGGTGAGGTCTGGCTTCTGCAAGATCCCATTTCTAAGGTTTAAAAGCCTCCTGTCCACATTTTGACAATCGGCTCCAAGATTTCACATCTCCCCTCTTACCACCTCACGCCCTTTCTCTCTCTCTCTCTCGCTCTCTCTCCCGCTCTCTCTCTCTCACTCTCTCCTTCTCTCGCTCTCTCGCTGTCTCTCTCTCTGTCTCCCTCTCTCTCGCTCTCTCTGTCTCTCCCTCTCTCCCTTCCATCCTCCTCCTCTCCGCAGCAGCAGTCTGTTTGAGGCCAACTCTGGCTCCACGCTCCAGGCCGCCTCCGTCCACAGCGGCAGACACCTGCTGGGTTTCTCCCCAGACACGGACGCCCGACAGGACCTTGAGGACGCAGTCACCGACAGGTAGTGAGCTCACACACCAAGCACGCCCCCCCCCCCCCCGTAATGTATCCCTGATCCACGCTATGTCACTGTTGACCAGGATACACCTGGGCTGCCCACCGTGAGGCCCAAGGCCTGGTCATTAGTGACACGTATACACACATACCCCGGTGCTGATGGACCGTGTCCTGAAATCTGCCTAGCGACAACCGTGTAACCTTGAGGTGGGAGGGGGTGTTTAGCTGAACGTAAGGCGTTACTGCTCTCTGTTTATTTGGGTTGTGAGGCTGTTTTTTGTGGGGGGGGGAACTCAACACCGGAGTCTCAGGTCTCATTTGCTAATTGCTTCAATAACACGCGTCTTGCGATCACTAGCTTCGGGGGGG